>WEIT01011429.1:107583-120306 GCA_013389985.1 Dryoscopus gambensis
GGCCGGGAAGTGGCCCAGCGGAGAAAGACCGGCGGTGCTGGTCGACACTGGCTGAACATGAGCCAGCAGTGTGCCCAGGTGGCCAAGGCGGCAAATGGCATCCTGGCCTGGATGAGCAATAGTGTGGCCAGCAGGACCAGGCAAGGGATCCTCCCCATGTACTTGGCACTGCTGAGGCCACACCTCGAGTGCTGTGTCCAGTTCTGGGCCCCTCGGTTTAGGAAGGATGTTGAGCTGCTGGAATGTGTCCAGAGAAGGGCAGCGGAGCTGGGGAAGGGTCTAGAACACAAGGCCTGTGAGGAGCAGCTGAGGGAGCTGGTGTCGCTCAGCCTGGAGGAAAGGAGGCTCAGCGGTGAACCTTAGGGCTCTCTACAACCGCCCGAAAGGAGGCTGTAGCCAGCTGGGAACGGGTCTCTTGTCCCAGGCAGCCAGTGGCGGGAGACATAGTCCAGAACTGCACTAGGGGAGGTTTTGGGTGATCAGACATTGGAATGGGCTGCCCAGGGAGGTGGTGGGGTCACCGTCCCTGGAGGTGTTTAAGAAAAGACTGAATATGGCACTCAGTGCCATGGTCTGGTTGACAAGGTGGTGTTCGGTCATAGAGTGGACTTGATCTCAGAGGTCTATCCCAACCTAACCGTTTCTGTGGTTCTGTACCGAACGCAGTGTGGGACAACACAGAAGTTGGAGTGAGCTTTTCAGCTTGACTCCTTGCCGCTTTACTGCAGCGGGCTGCTTAGGGGTGGAGAAAATGTAGGAAATGGGACAATCGCAGCAGATGTGCTCCGAGACGCGCCCCCGGCCCCAGGGCAGCCCCGGCTCCGGCCCCAGCCCGTGCCGCAGGTACCGGAGCGCCCNCGGGGGTCGCAGACTGCAGTAGCGCTCGCTACTGGGGTAAAAAACAGCTATTGACCTTCCTACCACTGAGCGGTTCAGTCGTTATCTAGAATAGTACAGAGTACCTTCCCCTTCGAAAACCAGCGATTCAAAGCGTATTAAATCCAGCATTTTCTATTCTGTGCCTTTTTGGGAGTGTGGTCTCGGTGATGAGTCACCAGGGCCTTGGGAAAGGTGCTCAGGGGTAGAAATGTTGGGGGGTGGGTTGGGTGGGTTCATGCTTTCCTTTGAGCTGTGCTACCTGTTTGCTTGGCATGACTTTGACAGTGTAGATACAGGGAGAAACGTTGACTGTTCTGTTCTCTCTCCTTGCCTGAAGGCTAAACACGCTGCTCTGTTACTTATGTGTTAATGGTATTTATGGTACTTATGTGTACCTGTGAAGCTGTTGTTCTCTGCAACAACTAATGCAGCAAGTCGTGACATTTCCCCACGTGAGCTCTGTGTTGCAGAAAATGGTCACTATAGAGGGGATTGACTTTGCGTGTCTTTGGGTTACCTTTGTTCTGTCCTGGGACCGGTTTGTTTCCGAGTCTCTATTTCATTCCCGTCTATTCCTGCCCCAAACACTGTGCTTGCTTGCGCCCCCCCCCCCCCCCCCCCGCCCTCCTTTTTCTGGGGTGTTCTTTGGCTATTACAGGAAAGTTTGGTAAAAAAAAAAAAACCTGCAGTGGTAAAACTGTTGCTGGGAATCCACCGGCAAAACCCAGTGAGGTTGGCTGTGTGGAATTACACCTGGTTAATAAATTTCCCTGGGTTGCTTTGCTAATGCAAGAGAGAAGAGTGTGTGGCCCCACTTACATCTTAGTATCTGGGAGAAATTTCTAAAATTAAACTTTTTGTGGTTTTTTCTCCGTTTTTTTTTCTTTGGTTTTTTGTAGCCCATTAGTTAATTTCTTCCTTTTTGGAACATTCTACACAATTGCTTCTGCCTGTCCGTAATGCCATGTCCAAAGGTGGTGCTGAGATCCTGAGACGGGCCGAGCCTTGCGGTTCGAGTGCCTGGGACTGGCCCGCACAAGGAGAGCCCGCCTTGCCCATGCGCCGGGCGCATCCCCAAAGGTCACGGCAAGGCCAGTGTTTTGGGACGTAGTCAAAAAGCAGCTCGCGGGCGGAAGGGCTGGCCGTGCTGCTGCTCTGCGGCGGTGGCTGCAGAGGGCACTGGAGGCACAGCAAAGGCACGGGCTGTCGGCGCCAGGCGCCGCTGCAGCGTTTGCCTTCTTGGACCGGCTTTGGTGGCCAGGAGTGGCCAGGTGGGGTCAGAGACGGTGTCACGTCACCCGTACTGCCACGCCCCAGTGAGGACCGCCCGCACCGTGACATCGTGGGCAGAGGGCAGGGAGCCGGCTTACTTTTCTTTCTCTGTTGCCAAAAATAATGATTTATCTTTTTATTAGGCGATATTCTTCCAGCTTCAAGTGAGGCAGCAGCCCCCACTCGCTGCCATCCCTGTTGACTGACATGGATAGCTCTACCAGCCCTGGGCATCTCAACAGCCTTGGAACGTGAAATGGTTCATGAAGACAACTCCCTGCTCTGACCTGTTGTGGGGGCTGGACTTTCAGAGGTTCTATTTCTAATCCAGACCAGTGTCTTTGACCTGACTTTTTAAAACAGGCTATTTCTCTTGACAAAGAGAGGAGTCTTTAGAGTATTTAAGAAGCTGACTAGAGTTCCATTTTTAATAATTTAAAGCCAGGAGACCTGTAGCATCATGTTATCTGGCCAGCACAGGCCATAAAATATTATCTTGTTTCTCTGAATAGAGGTCAGTGACTTGCACTTACTTAAAGGATACTTTTCAAGGGGCATTTTGTCTTACTTTGAAGGTGTCATAAAACAGAAAGTCCACTGCTTTCAGTGATTAATCTTTCTTGTGTTTCTTAGGTGTTGTTAGATAGACCTAACGACTAATTTTGAGGGAGTCATTTTCCAGTGTAGCTGAAAAGCTTGCTCTATCGTATTTTGCAAAAGTTTGCAATTTTGGCCTCATATATTTGACATATTGGCTATCTTTGTGGCTTCAGCATTGGAAATGTTATCTGCCGGTAAATTGCATTTATTGACAAGTATAATCTAAACTGGAAACTACAAATCCCCAAACACTGTTATAGAACTATTTCACCATAACTTCTGAGATTTCTACTTTGATTTCCTTTCCTTTTATCCTAATCAGTGCCAAGAACTGAGTGAATGGCATGCTGTTATGAACTGGCAGCTCTCAACAGCGTGCTACACCCCAGAACACCACCAAGGGTGAGTGCAGCCAGTGGGCAGCTCTGGCCACGCCTACCAAAGCCAGATTTATATTTGTAGTTTGGAGCACACACGCCAATTGTGACAGGATTGCCACAGCTCCCTGCCCTTTCTCAGGCATTTCCTGTGCTAGAGAATATGCAGATATTGATAGGGAGCAATCAACACAACTGCCAGCCCCATGACAGGGCTCTGTAAGCGCTGGAGAAGATGAGATGAGCTAACTCAGCTTTACCCTGCTGCAGGCTGCACAGATTGCTAAACTGAGTCTGTAGTAGTTGAGGCCATAGGAAGGAGGGAAAGCATAATCTTAAAAAAAAGTAGGAAAGGAAAAAAGCGTAAAAATAGCATTTTCCCTCATAATTGCATACAAACTTTTTTTCTTGCGCTTGCATGACTTGGTTTAGATTTCAAATTAGGTTATTATTAAGTACTTACTAAGAATCTAAAACTGAAAGAGATGTTCTTTATGAGATCATCAGGTAAAGTAACCACATAGTACCATGAGGATGGGACCCACGATCCTCTTTGAGATTTCAAAGAGAGTTACATTCATTTTTAAAAATTGTTTTTTTCACTGAAGCTGTGTCCAGGGGATCCCGAGGTCTCCACTGTGACTGGGTGTGCACACTGGGATGGGTTAGTTCTGCTGAAACAACCAGATGGACCTGGGCATTCTTTCTGCTTAATTCCTGAGACACAGCTGGCTCATTTCACATGCTGTTCATATCAACAGATCACTCTCTTCAGTTTTCAAATACTAAAGTTTCTGTTGCACTTCTAGTGGAGAAATTTGTTCCCTCTTCTGTTTAGAAACATTTACTATCTCTAACTTAGAGATATTGACTATCTCACTTCCATCGGGAAGTACAAAGGGTATTTGCCAGGTAGTCGGCCTCTTTTGTTTGGTGTTCTCGGTGGATGCCAGAGAATAGATAGAGACACGTTAGCTCTTCTCTGTCTTTTAAAATTCCTTTAAAAAAAAGGCGAGGGGGAGGGAGGATTAGTCAAATTCAGAACAAATTTTATGGCGTGAGTCATCATGCTGGAGTCAGTGATGTGACTTGTTTAAACAGCAGCTTTCTGTACAAGTAAGGATTTAGGGATTGGGCTTTTCTTAGGAAGTTACTTGGAAATAAACAGGAGCCAATTTTAAACTGGATTTAAAGCTGGTATAAAAGAGATGGGATGTGTTCAGGGAAAGTTACCTAAGGAAATAGAATTTTCAACAGGACTTCTATTTTAATCAGAGCTAAATGGCACAATGCTAGAATGAAACCACTGCAAGCAATGCCTGGCTCCTAATGTAGCATAGTTAACCTGACTATTCCCCTGCCATTTTTAATTGTTAATGGGGACTCAGACTTGTGTCACCTTAATCTTTTAGTTCTAAGACTAGAGGAGCTAAGGAAAAGTACAATCTTTTAAAATATTTCAGGTTGCAGTTTGACAGGCATAACATTTTTGAGGTTAATGGTCAAGATTTTCAGCAGCTTCCCATTCTTACAGGAAATGTTAAGAGTAATGAGATGTGCATAAGAAGAAACAATGTGGTATAGTAATTCTGTTTGTTGCTGGAGTGAATAGCCTTTGCATCTTGGAGTGAGTAAACCTTTGCATATATCTGCTGTACCCTTCACATTAGTCATTGGATTTCCTGGATGTTTGATAAAACTACTTCTCTTCTATCACTTTTCAAACACAATTATGAGCATAATTCAAGCCTTGGAAATTGTCAACTATAAATACTTTATTCTCTATAAAGATTAAGAACTAGGTAACACTTATAAGTTATAAACATATGAAATTCTCGTTGGTTTTACTACGAGTGCAGTTTGTGCTCTTTAGAGGTGAATTTATGTCAGAGTCCCATGTGCTCACCCTAACCATATCACGTGGGGTTTTTTTTCTCTTATTAAAAAAGAAAAGGAAGGTGAAACAGCTGCTTTTATCATGATGTGCTTCAGCCAACATTACCTTAATAAGCCTTTGTAAAGAGACAGCCAAGGCTCACCAATTTGAAGGCCAGGTTTCAGTTTTGATCACAGTTGTGCACTTTATGGTTTTCTATTTGTTTTTACCCATACCTGCAGGAAGTCAGTAACTTGAGTCCTACTAAAAATACTTTGTGGACATCTCTGATGTCTTTTTTTATCATGTGAGGTAGCTTTAAAAAATGAAATATTAACAAGTACATCCATTTGAAATCTTGGTTTATAGATGTTGGATTTATGCTACAAGGATTTGGTGGAATTTTAAAAATTGGATATGAACGACAAGTATTTGACAAGATTTTTTTGAAGGTAGGGGAGCAAAAAAAGATTTAAGTCATTTGGGGAGGCTATTTACTAAAACTGAAAGCACTTTGCAAGGATAAATTGTGACCAGCCAGCCGTATTCATACTGGTCACGTTGGAAAAATCTGAGTAGCTTAGACTATTCAAAAGCATATTTCGTACAGATACAGGGCCATGGCTCTGCACGCCAGCGTCCTCCTGCACATACAGGGGTTGTAACAGGATGAAGCAGTAAATGTCCAGAAACCCTCAGCATTTTGATGCCTTGTTCTGTCCTTTAACCGCTTCATGACAGTGGATGTGTATTTTAATACACAGTGTTTGGTATCTGACACTATTTCTTCTTTGTCTCTGAAGGAATTCCTAACTCCTTCTTACTGCTTCCTATTTTGAAAGACGCTGCCTTATGTTGCCAAGAGGTATGGTAGAAAACACAGAGTGCAGTGTTGAGAAAAAGGAAAGGCTTCCATTTAGTTTACTGTTCTTGAGGGTCCACTGGGACCAACTAATCGATCCTTTTTGTGCCTCTCAGTTAATGAGCAAGCCATGTCAATTGACACAGTTTTCTAGTCCTGAATATTTTTTCCTTTGTGACTGGAATAGGAATATTGTGATGGAAAAACTAAGTGCCATAGAAAAAAGTCAGCACAGATATAGCAAAGAAATGGGGTCACTCACTAGCAGATGGGTGAGATGGGTGGGAAGCATGTTTCACTAGAGCCACATGGGTGGGGATGTTATTTGGGAGATGAGGAGGAATAGGATTGACGAGGGAGGTTAGAGCAATAGTCCTTTAAACAGGGAGGAGAATACTCCAGACAACTTGTCTCCAGTCCCAGCAGACTAGCCTTAAGGCCAAATTCACTCGTCTTTAGGTGACTAGTTATCATAATCAAGTTCAGCAGACTGTGAGGTTGAGATTTTTTTGTACTTCTACAGCATCATGTGGGTGTGTTTGTATTCTGTCAGCACAAGAAGAAGATAGTCCTTTTCTTAAAACATCTCCAGTTCAGAGGTCTGATCCTCTCAAGTGCTAAGTCCAGTAGTGCTTCTGGAGCTGATCAGTCACAGGATATACCTGCAGTTACACAAACAGCACGGCTGAGGACAATGACAGACACTTTCTTACCAAGGAAGGGAGACAGGGAAGGAGACAGCACGGAATACACGGAAAAGGATTGCCATAAAGTAATGTAGCCTGTGAGCCTAACTACGGGGCATGAAATACCACTGCATTTAAAGGAAATCATATTTATCTCAGTGGTGCTGCAGCAAGCGAAGGCTCGCCAGACTGAACTGTAGTCAGTAATCCTCTGGAGGCCCAGGCTGGATTTCTGGAGGATATTTTATCCCAATTTTTTTATGTTTCCTGAGGCAGGATTTTAGTGACAGGTTTGCTACTGCATGGCTGTGTGGCTTTTCTACTCTGTGTTCAAAGGGCTCAAGAATACTGATAATCATTAGGCTTATTAAACAGGGAAATCCTACTCCAGCCAATTCCCGCACTGGTGTGGACTCTGCTCTGCTGATTTGTCCTTCCCTGTGGTCATCCTAACCCTTTACAGGCTCAGGCTCAGCCTGTCCAAGCTGCAGATCAGTGTTCTGTGTGGCTGTGGGAGGCAGGTCTGTCCCACAGAACACAGATTCTCCTCCACCAGAGCAGGAGACATTGTACTGCATGAGACTGGGGCACTAATTACCACTTTCCCAGCTATCCTACATCCATCTTTTAAGACTTTCTTTCTACTGCCCAGGAAAAAAAAAATGAACAGTATTGGGCATTGTTGGGCTACCACTTAATAAAAGACACAATTTTTACAAATACTTTGGCTTCAGTTTTACCTCGGGTCTTACTTCCTTTAAAATTCCAGGCAGCCTTCTCTTTGACAGGGTTGACAATTTCTTTGAAGATTGCCACGGGACTCAAAACCTCACCAGTAGGCAGCATAGTAGCAGTACAAAAGGAACTCTTTTCAGGTTTCATAGCAGATTACCATTACAACTCAGAAACAAGATCTTGGAGTTTGATAGATAATTCTATGAGAATGCAAGCTCAGTGAGGGTCAAAAAGACAAAGCAAATGTTAGCTGTTAGGAAAGCACTGGAAAAAAACCTGCACATTACCTTCATAATAGCTAAAACACATTGATTCCTCTGCATCTTAAATTCTGAGAGTCACTCTATCTTCTTTTTCCAGGAAGTATACAGCATAACTGGAAAAAGCTCTGGAAAGGACAATGTGAATGATGAAGGCATGGAGCAGTAACCATAGGGGACATAATCATGGACCAGCTAGCACAAATAAAATGGGATTCTTCAGTCTGGGAATGAGGTGGCTGAAGGTAGAAAGCGATAGGGTTTGATGAAAAAATGGTCAGTGTGAACTGCTGGAATCAGTGAAGGTCACTCCACATTCCTGTGTGGGAGGCAGCAAACACCACATGATTTTAGCAGGTTACATGTTCAGAACACAGAAAACTAAGTGTTGTTTCATGTAACATGTCATAGTCAGAGGATGGTCTGGAAGCTAAAATTTTACATACATTCAGAGAAAGACTGAATAAATTCACAAAACAGAAACTCTCACCCATGTCAGGAAGTCTCTGGGCAGAAAATGACCGAGGTCTTCATCATAATTTCTAAGTAAAAATACCAGTATGTCATTTACTGAGCTGGTTATAGACTCCTACCTTCCCAAGGCAGGGATCCATTTTTGGTCACTGGTGAAGAGTTAAATATCAGGTGAGACAGACATTCAGTCTTGCAGGTAGGACCCTTTTTATCATTACCCTGGATTTCAGAGCATTACAATCAGTTCCATATATTTAAGAGATAAATATAAGAAATACTGAAGTGTTAGATTATTCCAAGTTACCTAAAACTGGCCTAATGCCTTTTTCACCTTGAAAAAATCTATAGATTTTAGTGGGAACTAAGAGCAAGACTGGTATGTCCCAAAAGTGCATGGTGTTTTCAACCATACTGTTTGCCTCCACATTCAAGAGTCAGAAGCAACATTTATTTCTGGTAAGAGAAAAGGCTAGAGCAATGCTTTGGCATAACAAAGGTGTTAACTGTGAGGGAAAGCTCAGTGCAGATGACAGCTCTCTCAGGAACCAGTTCTGGACTGGGGAATGAATCCTCTCGAAAAGCAAGGATTATCATAAATTTTGCTTCTTTTTGCTCAAGGTGCAAAATGTGCCTGCATCCTGCTTGCCCTGACGACACACCATGGAATTGGACATGTCTGGACACAGAACTATTTTTCAAAGCAAGAGGGGCTGCTGTAAATGCTCCTTTGCATGAGGAGCAGGTGAGAGCACAACCATCACTTGTCTGGTCATGTTCTCTGGAGGGCTCCTGGGCGCTCCTGGCCATGAAAGTACTGCTCATGGGAGGAAATCTTTGTGGATGAGAATCCATATTGCTTTGCTGAATTCCACCGTTTTCCATTTGAACATGAAATCTCTTTGCAATTCTCCAGGGTTGCTTTGTAGCATTTTTATTTCAATGATGTAAGAGCTGCCTGTTACTGCCAAGCCCATAATTAAAGCAGTGTTGACTGGAAAGTAATGGGCTGCAAAAGGTGTACCAAAAGATAATTGAAGACACATTCCAGATAAGGAGGGCATGAGCCGCCTTTTTATGAGGTGTTAATGTCTGAAGACCAACTAGTGAAATTGATCTTGCCTCCATCACCATGAAAGTTCTGCTCAAACATCAATAGCATTGTACTGCCCTAGAAAATGTTTGATGTAGGGATTTCTGAAGGGTGTTTGTCCTAAGACTCCCCAGACAGGCGCCTGGTGACAGAGCCCTGCTGCACTGGGTAATTCAGCATACCATTCATGCTAGCATGATTTTGGAGCCAGCTTTGCAACTCCTAACATGAGGGCTCCTCTGGAGGGAGAGAAGAGAGGTGCTTCCAACACCCTGCATAGGATAGGTGCCAACCTTTTCTCAAGAGCTATTTTAAAGAGCACTGTGGCTAGTCCTTGTCTAACAATTATGTTGTCGCTCCTAAATGCACTTTACTTACGTATCCTTCATTTCTGTTCATTTGCAGCTTGTCTCACCTGTGATTTCCATTCCTCTGTACATGCATTTGTACCACAACTGGCATAAAGAAACCTTGGCAGAATGGGTTTCCACATTTGGACTCTACTTAAATCTATAGCAAAATTCCATGGATTTTTGGGGAAGACCGAAGACAATCTATGAACTAAAGAGATGGTTTTGTTAAGCATGCTGCTTCAGGTGTTCCTGCTTCTCCCACACTCTTCCCATTTCCCTATTTGTGAAAGGAATCAAAAAGGAGGGGTCAGACTGCTATTTTCCTGATAGGATTTAGAGAGGAAATGCAGGAACTCACAAACAGTTGTTTTGATTATCACTGACATGCAACAGCATGACGATGCCAAGGGAACATGGGCAGCAAGGGCTGGTCAGTGTTCTTGATGGATTAGTGTATGGTCAAATTGCAGCTCTGGCAGAAATTAGCTCTTATGTTAGGCCAAGTCCATATGTGTCAGCAGAAAACGAGGAAAAGCAGGGGGAGGCAACGACTGTCATCTTCTTTCCTGGAATCTGACTTAAAAACAAAACTCGCAATCTCTATCAATTAGCATTGCAAAGAAAATCTCGGAAAATGAAGGGTGTAAAGAGGCTGCCTGGCAGAGTGCCTCAAACAATAACTCCGGGAAGTGTGAACTGCTCTTTCTATAGCTAGGGGATGTTAACAAAAGCCTGTTCAATTTGACCCGACCTAGCAATGATGGACAGTCACTATTTGCAAGTAGTGCAAGTCTGTGCAAGCCTCTGCTGGCTCCTTCTTATCTCTTCTGCACTGGCTGTGTCCATAAGGTGTGTGTGTGTGTGTGTATGTGTGTGTGTAAAGGTGTTTAGGTGCTTTCCCTGTTCTTTTGAGCTCAGGATTGCAGGCTGTCTACAGGGACAGCTTGGTGTTGTATTTAGTCCCATGAGATGATGTTTTCTGCCATGAAAACTGGAAATCCAGAAAGAAAAATGTAAGCATTTGTTCTAGCCTTCCCTCTGTCCAGACTGAATACTCTCTCTTGGTATCTTACAAACACCCTTGGTACCCTTGATCCAGTGTAGCGTGTACCCCGTGGACAGCTGTATTGGAATTGCAGGGAGATGGAAAGGTCATGTGCAATTCCATACTTTATAGTGCAAGTTCAAATTGAGGCTCCCCAATTCTCTCTTACCCTTTGCCCCTGTGCACCCCTGTCCCATGCTGATGCCTGAATTAAGCTTGCCAAAAACTAAACTGGCCAATAAAAAAAGTGATCAGCTTTTTTTGAAGGAGCAGCTGCACAAGCTTTGCTAGCCAAGCGTGCACTGGAGATGGCTTGGGCACGACTGTGTGCAAAGCCCTGTGGGGACCTCAAGGCAGCTAGAGGTGAACCCTGCATGCTTAGAACAACAATCAATAGCTGAAGCTGAATTTGCTGTTGTGGATACTGTCAGTAAAACTATGCCCTCAAACATTATAAGTCTGCTTATTGTATCCGAACCTTAGTACACCCCTACCTTCATATATATCTGAATAATAGAAGTTAAATAAACTCGAAGGACTAGAAACACCTCTCGACTCCACATAGAACTGCCATCTGACACCTTTTATCCTTTCTCCCACATGATAATTCTTGCATAAATAGAAATTTTACTGTTTATATGGACAGGAAAAACTCCAAACTGTCCCAGAACTGGAGAGGAGAAAAGAAATTGTGTGGGATGGTTTTGTGCTATGACAGTTCAGGTGTATGGGAATGCTAAGGTAGAGGAAAGGGGAGAAGTACTGAGAAATTGCTTCAAGCTGTTTTTTCCAGATGTTTTGGACTACTTGCTGTTGTCATCCCTCTGAAATCCTGTCTTCATATGTGCTCCTGCTTGAAAATATTGTTTCAGTGAAGTGGTTTCTGAGAGCATTTACCTTGCCTTATGGACCGAGCTGCTAAAGGAATCCGTCTCTGGAGTACTAGACTCACAGGAGCTGACTGTCATCCCTGTGTGGAAGGACATTAATTTTCTGTTGTGAAGCACTGTGATGGTGTGTGTAATGTTAAAGCCCTTGTGCAGCTCAACCCAAAAGTGGCTGCATGGATGGTGGGTGTGCTGGTCCCTACAGCCTGCAAACTGTGGGTAACGGCTCACACACACTTTGTCCCTGTACCCTTCAGCTTCACAGCAAGCTGGAGCGGGTCCCAAATTTGGAAAATGAATGGGGACATTTTGAGATGAAAAACACATGATGTCATGATGCTGCTGTTCTCGAACACCTTCAGTGATAGCTATTAATTGCTTCATGCGACAAATTATTACCCTGACTAATTGATTTGCTTCTCTTCTAACATCAGCTCCCTTTCAGTGTTGCAACTGTTGCTCCCTGTAAGTCCCTTATGTCACTCTTGGCTCTCTTAAATGATATTTCTGGCCTCTCTTTTGGATTAATATGTTGTTCATGATTTCACCTTGGGCTGATAGCACAGACCTTGCTTGTTCTGTACCTGATGTGGATGAGCAGAGCTGTCTGGAGGGAAAAAAAGCTGCCCTAGGAAAGGAAGACTGTGCTGACCTCTTTGGCATGCACTTGGGAGGGAGACTACTCTGTCTCACCTGGGTGACCTCAGAGTGTTCTGGGGAAGGCTTTGTCCTGTACTGTGAACAGTGGGTGTTGATGCAATGTCTAGTAAAGCCACCAGCATTTTATTTACTGCGGTAAACCTGATGAGAAATGTCCCATGGATGGGAATAGGAGCAGGGTAACCAAATGGGGAAGACAAAGACTTGTCACCTGGGTGCAGTAAGAGCTGGGATGGTTTGCCTTTAGGAGAAGGGTGGTATGGAAGCCTCCTTGCATTGAGGGAGCACTGGGTTTCCAGCAGAGGTCCAGACTTGCAGTGCAGAGAGAAGAGGAGCTCCCTTAGAGGGCTAAACCAAAGGTGGAACATTTCTTCATTAAATTACTCGCTCTCCATTTGAATTAAAGAAAGGTGGATGGGTTAGTGGCAGCAGCAGGGGCTTCGCTGGGAGATACTTTGGCTCTTTGGATGGGGCGAGCCCTCATTATGTGTATTTTGGTGATGGGATGACAATGGAGGTGTGGGAGACAGCTCTGAGTCACCCTCGGAGCTCCGGCGGGGCCGGGCCGAGTGGGTGGGGGTCGCTAAGGGCCGGGGTGGAGGGCTTTTAAGGCACGGAGCGGCCAGTGCCACTCCATCGCCCGCAGAGCTCGGCCCGCATGGAGCTC
>WEIT01011429.1:125491-171993 GCA_013389985.1 Dryoscopus gambensis
GGCCGGGAGAGCAGGACCCGAGGGCCGCCGTGCGGCCGGGCAGGGCGTGAATGAGCTCGGGGGGGTGGGCAGGCGGTGCTTGCACGGTGTTCCCCGGCTGGTGTGCTGTGTGCGTGTGCCCTGTGCTAACTGCGCTCTCCTCCTGCGCCAGCTGCGCCCGCTGCCCCACGGAGGAACTCTGAATATTACTGATTGTAAACAACTGTTGGGAGAGTAAGATGGAGGAAAAAGAGAAGAAGAAGCATCGTGCAAAGCACAGCGGACCAAAGGCAGAGAAGAAAAGGAAACGTTATCTCAATGACCTGGGAATAGGAGATGAGGAGAATGCACGGAAGAGAAACCCTAAAGCCTTTACAGTCCAGTCCGCTGTGCGGATGGCCAGGACTTTCCATCGGTGAGAAGTGGGAGCTGGCTACAAGAGTGTGCCGAGGGGGCTGGAGGGATGGGTGTTGGCCGGGGCTTCTTTGTTACTTTGTGCAGAAATACACAGAGTATAATTTTCACTGGTGTTGTCTGCATAGCCTTCATCATTCACCCGGTCACGGTGTAGTTTATGTGTGTGTGTCAGAAGTGGGATGCTTTGTGCATCTCTGTTACATTGTACGCTGTGTTAATCCTTGGAAAAAACGTGTAGTTCCTTAGACTCAGTGGGAGTTCCACATACATACTGGTATCTGTGCTGGTGCTCAACCTTTGTGGTGAAGCTTTTGCAAACACCGAAGACTTTCAAGTAGTAAATGTTACTATCCATGGCATTCCTGTATTTATTTCTTACAAATTTCTTCTCAGAACTCAGGATCTGAAGACTAAAAAGCATCACATTCCTGTGGTTGACCGGACTCCTTTGGAGCCACCTCCCGTGGTGGTGGTTGTGGTCGGCCCTCCCAAGGTTGGGAAGAGCACTGTGATAAAGTGTCTCATTAAGAACTTCACAAGGCAAAAGCTGGTTGAAATCCGGGGTCCTGTTACAATTGTTTCAGGTGAGAACAAAGATGGGAGAAATGGAAATGCTTATTTTGCCCTCCTTACTTGTCTTGCTGTGAGAGCTGGGATGTGTTCATGTTCTCGTAATTTTTGCTCATTTTGAAGAAATCATTTGGATCTGCGATCTGGCATACTTACTAACAGTATAAGAAGATCTGATAATTTTAAATTTAAAAATTATATTTTAGCAGAATCATGAACAGGTAAAAGCAGACATTTCTACAGTGATGTGTGTTGGACGATTTACATGCTAGACCAGAATCTGAGTCCCAGATACCCTGGAGGAACTTCAGGAATGTGCCCTGAAAAGAAAGCTGTACTAGTTGGTTTGCTCCCTCTGTTTCAGTTTTTGATGCTTAATTCTGTTTTCAGGTAAAAAACGCCGGCTGACCATTATTGAATGCGGATGTGACATTAACACAATGATTGACCTGGCTAAAGTTGCTGATTTGGTAAGTTAACAGTGGAATATGATTTCTACTGTAACTTGTATTGAAAATACTACTTTTGATTGGACTGCATCAGTGTCTGATTTCTCTACGCGTTTTTGCTATCAAAGGCAAAACTGTCTTTGGTTTCAAAGAGAACAAGACCTAAGATCTTTGCCGCACCTGATGTTCTGGAACAGCCCCAGGACTTTCCTCATCCTGGGGGTGGGGGAAGGTAAAGTGTGTGTATTGGTGGGGAGGATGTGAAGGAAGGGAAATGCTACTGAACTTCATTGCTAATGCTTCTGTTAATGGAAGATGTTATAACAAGCCAAGGTGACACAGTGACTTCTCATTAAGGGATTTGGTTAAACAGTATAAAATCTGAAAATGAGTTTTAGTTAAGAAGTTTTCAACTAATGTTCAAAATAGAAATATGTATTTGTTAGTTGGGTTTTTTTATGCACTCTGAGGTCTCCATCTGTGAAGAACATCCTGTAGTAATACAAGTGATTTCAGTGGAGTGTGGTGACTGGTGTAATTCACTTGCAGCTTTTGGATCAGGGGATTACATCAACTGATCCTGGGGATCCAGTGCATGAGCCGTTTGTTTAGAATTTTACTTACGTGTGGATTTGGAGTATATTATTCACAGCTGATTAGGGTTTGGGATCCGTGTCCAAGTATTAACTATATAAATATCTAAACAATGTGTACACTGATCTTGATATTATACTTGTGTGTTTTCTACTGAGTGAGGGAGATGTGCCAAATAATACATGTACTTCTGCTAGTAGATGTGGTGGACGTTGCAGATTGTGTGTGCACATGGTGGTGCTGAGAATCTGCTAGGGTTTACTGTTAGGGGGCTGAGGTTACATCAGCGCTTGAAGATCTGTCGTCAGTTCCTATGTGCTTTAAATTCTTTATTGTTAAGAGCCTAACCCAACTTTGCTTCCATTTTCATGTGACTGTTGGTTGCTGTTTTCCTGCGTCAGGGCATTTTAGTGATGTGTAGCAGCAATTGCAGCAAGTGAAGTAAGTTTGTCTCATTTTACCAAAAGACTTGGCCTTAGTGGCATTAGTGCATCCAAGACACAGATATAAGAGTTTATTAATTTTCTGAGATGTTCCTGAAAATATTGGAAGATAATCAATTTTGTGTATTTTAAATTTGCCAGGTAAACGCTTGTTCTGATCTTATTCTAATGCTGAATGTTACTGCATTCCTAGAGCATCTAGAACATCTTTAGCAACCAGGTTCCATACTTCAAATAAGAAGCCAAAGTTGGTTTTCAGGGTATATGAAAATGAAGTACAGAACCTTTTGCACAATTTTGGTTTCTGAGAAGCTTAAGACTTTAAAGGCATGGTGTTTGAAATGAGCTCATGTGGGCGCTGTGGTATTGCTGTAGTGAAGCGTGGATGTTGTGTTTTCAGGTTCTAATGCTCATTGATGCCAGCTTTGGATTTGAGATGGAGACATTTGAATTCCTGAACATTTGCCAGGTACATGGCTTTCCCAAAATTATGGGAGTTCTTACCCACTTGGACACATTCAAGAACAACAAACAATTAAAGAAGACTAAAAAGAAGCTAAAGCACCGATTCTGGACTGAAGTGTATCCGGTATGACATTTAGCATCAATTTTTTCATATATTTTGCTTTGTGGAAGCTAAATTAAAAGTGGGTCAACACTGAAGAGTTTATTATGTTTTTATATTTTTTAAATAGATATGTGAACAATGCTGATTACTGTATGTAATTTTCCTTCTATTTGCTAAAATACTTGTGTGATTATTCTTTATCCCAGTGTGATAAGCTACTGAAACATGCTACTAGGACTGTTACGCAGGTGCTATGCAGGGAGGATCTGCTTGTAGGTCTTTATAAGGTCTTGAGGATGTGAAGTTTTCCATTAAGATTTAGGGGACAATTTTCATGTTGAAGTAGTTTGATCTTTCAGAACCACTTGCAATTTTCAATTAAGATTTGCAAATTAGAATTGCATTACTTTTTTTTTTTTTTTTAGTTTTATGGGTATTAAATATATGTTTAATGTTTTTATGTCTTTTTAATGTGTTTAGGGTGCTAAGTTGTTTTATTTGTCTGGGATGGTTCACGGAGAATATCAAAAGCAGGAAATTCACAATTTGGGGCGTTTTATCTCGGTTATGAAATTCCGGCCTCTTACTTGGCAAACGTCTCACCCGTATGTTCTTGCAGACAGGTGTGTGTTTTTCTCTCTGTTCTTCAATCTCAGCCTGGATAGCACCTTGTTGTTTGAACAAGCTGTAATATTAGCTCAGCTCTGTGTGTGAATGGGTGCTGGGTGCTCCCTGGGTGGCTTTGGGCAGGGAAAGCGCCTCTGCAGGTTTGTGCCGTTCAGCCATTCGGCTTTCACTTGGGTCAGATCATGTACATACCTCGGGTATACTGTAAACACTATTGAAACACAGAATAGTTAAAGTAATTCTGCTTGTTGATGATTATACTGAATTTCTGTGGAAAAGAAACAGCATTCCAGTGATTAAACAACAGCTGGTGAATTAGTTCTCTGAGTTCCCCGGAATATCCTTTCTGCTCCATCTGCCTGTATAGCATTTGATTCAGTCTCTTTGGAACATGAAAGTAACCTTGATGGCAGCTGTGCCTACTAGAGAAATCACCTCACCTTTCAAATTTGATTGCCAGAACGCTTACAGTTATGACTGAAGTCCCACAGTAATCCAAGGTGCCTTGAATGAGCCTCTTCTTTAGCTCTAGTTCTTCAGGAAAAATTGTCAGAGAAGTAGATAAGCATCATGCAAAGTCCTGCAAAATACACAAAGCAAGGAGAGGGAAAATGCAAACCCCACATTCTGTGGTTTTTCAGTACCACTGTTTTAGGTTGCTGTAACTGTTGCAGTTTCGTGGTTGTTGGGTCAGCTTTAAGCTGATGTGCAGCCAGGACGTGTGTCCCCTTCTCTTCCTTGGCTCTGTTTGTGCAGCCTCCCACGTGCAGTGCAGAAGGGAGTTTCCCCCTCCTCTGCCTGCAAACAGCCAGTCTTTTTTCTGTGGTAGCTTTTGTGTTGCTCACCACCATTCCGAGGGGAGAGAAGGTGTTGTGTGGCTGCAGAGAATGTGACATGCAGCTGTTTGTCCTCTAATGGTAAAATTGATTTGATGAGGGTTGTGTGTGCAAAGCCTATAAATGGTAGTTAAAACATGCTAAGAAAGCAGTACATGTTCAGTGCAGTGTCAGTAAACCTTCTGGAAATACATTGTTGAACATAGTTATAGAACTTTAAAATACGATTTTAAAAAGTTTTTAGAAGATCCTTTTTTCCATGGATTTTTTTCTTTCTTATGCTAATTCAGTTGTGATTGTTAGAGTCTGGAATCATGTAGTGGCAGCAGAGGTGTACTCTTTTCTGAAATTACCTTTTCTCAAAAGTTACCACTGGGACTGTTGATATTTTAACTGTCATTTTAAATGTTGGGTAGAATGGAAGAGCTGACAAACCCAGAGGATGTTCGAATCAATCCCAAATGTGACAGGAAGATATCACTGTATGGATACTTGAGAGGAGCACACCTGAAAAACAAAAGTCAAATTCACATGCCAGGTAATTTATCAGATTCTTAGAACTCTTTCTGTACTGATCTGTGAAGAACAACATAACTGAAATGATTTGTATCTTTAAAGCCTATGTTTTACAACAAATTTTTCACCTTTCTAAATACCTGTTATGTTTTTGGAAATTTTTTTTCATAATACACATTTCTGTGAAAATAAATCTTGTAATTTGTTTTTCTTTTAATTGTGCAGTTTCGTTGCACTGAAAAACACAATATTCAAAGTTTTTCAAAGGTGCAGCACTTTAACAGGTGCTTAAAGTGCAAAACATACCAGCCCTAATAATGAAAAGTAAATTTGGCTTATGTAATATATTTCTTACGCTCATTGAATAATTTAATATTTTAAGTGAATGATTTAAAAGTTTAAATTAAGAAGCGCATCACTAATAAATTTACAGACCTACTCAGAAAAGTGAGTTTTTGTTTTTCTCATTTAAAAACAAGCAAAGAAACAAACCCAAAGATTTGCAGGATTCTGGTGAATTTATGTATACTTTTCTAAGTTCAGTGGTAAAGCAGAGGAATTGGATGGTTGGTACAGAGCTTCCTGTTGATGAATCACTGAATGCCACAATATTTGGGGTTGGTTGGTTGGTTTGTTTTTCCTTTGGGTGTTTTTTTGTTTGTTGGTTTGTTTTTTTGTTTTGTTTTCAAATTTCTTCTTGGTGAATTGCACAAATTTCAGAATCAAAGCTTTGTGCAAACTTTGTTGCTTCCTTTGTCTGTCACCCCAGGTGTAGGAGACTTCACTGTAAGTGATGTGAGTTTCCTGCCAGACCCCTGTGCTCTCCCTGAGCAGCAGAAGAAGCGTTCCTTAAATGAGAAAGAGAAGCTCGTCTATGCCCCTCTTTCAGGAGTTGGGGGCATTGTGTATGATAAAGATGCTGTTTACATTGACCTTGGTGGAAGCCATGCTCATGAAAAAGAAGAGGTGAGAGAATGCTGTTGGTGATTTGAATTCTCTTGGAAAATGTAGTTTTTATCCTTAGAGCCAAAATAAGTGTTGAAAAATAAGCTTCTTTAAAATAATCATTCCTTATCTATCCATAGTGAGTAAACTTCTTTTCTCCTTCACAGATTTCAGAGAAGAGATATTTCTGTTATCTGTTATTGTACAAAACATTGGAAGATCAGTTAGTATTAAGTACCTAAAGTTTGTGTAATAACTTCCCAAATATTGACCCAAGATATATGAAAACTCCTGGTGCTGGACTATTATCATGCTTCTTTTGCAGGGCATGGTGATTGTTGGGAGCACACTTAAGGATTTGACTGGTCAAAGGGAGAAAGAAAAAAGATTTGCCTACAAACAAATTGAATTCAGTTTTTTTTCTTGTATTGTGCTAAATGTCAGATGCCTTTGGGTCTGTGATGATGTGTGCTTGCTGATGTTTACTGTAGTGGTTGCACACTGTGAAGGAGTCCCTCTAATTTTTCTTGGGTTGATATTATAGATGTTCTTGGAATGTGAAGAGTTTGCTATTCTATTCTGAGGAAATGTTTCTTAAATGCTCTGCGATTCTTTTTTTGCATGTGCACATTTCTGCTGGTTCAGACTGATAGCTGTCATTAGACATTTGTTTCTTCATTTTAATTGAAAAGTAAAAAAAAAAATCTTGTCTTTCCAGGAGGAAGTGAGACCCAATCACGAACTTGTTCAGAGCCTCATCTCCACACACTCTGCCATTGATGTTAAGATGGCATCAAGCAAGGTCTCTCTCTTCATGGACTCTACTCCCTTGGGTTCAGAAGATGTAGGACAAGAGTGAGTTTTGAATGCTAAGCGGTGTTTGAACATGAATGAATCTCTAATTTCAGGCTCTAATTTAGGAAAAATTCTCAATAGAGCACGGCTAGTAAAATGACATATTGTCTAATTCTTCCTTTTCTGAGATTACTCATATGCCACACTGTATTTTGGGATAGAAATAATTGGCACTAGAAAGTTTTGCAAGCAGTGTAGTCCTGCCTTCCAGGAATTTCTTGCTGATAAAAGTAACATTTCTTAAAACATATTTTAATTCATTCCATGGAAAATGAAGACATTTCTTGGAATGATTTTTGGCTATAACATTCAATATTCTTGAATAAAGAGTCATTAAAGAATGCCAGTGCCTTTCTAATGTTCTACATAGCCTCGCTTTGTTTGAAAAAAAATTCATAAAACTGTTTGCAAATATTAACATGAAGCTTCATTGTTTCATTAAAATTTTCTTGTACTTTACCATCTTGCCCCAAATGTGGTCTCCGGGAATACAGGCTTGTGATGCCAAAAGAAGAGAGACAGGTGGATTTGAAGACTGGAAGAGTTCGTCGGAAGGCCGTATTTGAAGATGAAGAGAAGGAAAATGATGATGTAGCAAGTGATGAGGAAGATGACCAAGAAGAAGAAGAAGAAGAAGAAGAAGAAGCAGTGTCTGAAGATGGAAGTGATGGTGACGATGAAAATGATGCTGAGGAAGAAACTGAGAGAGAGCTCTTAAGGGAAGGGATGACTGTTAGGAGAGCCAAGCGTCTGAAAACAGAGGTGGCTCAGGAAGAAGCTGTGAACGAGCTACCAGCATTTGCAGACAGCGATGATGATCTGGAGATGAGCTCTGAAGAAGATGGAGAAACTGCCCCTGAAGACAGTGAGATGGAGGAGGATGATGAAGAGGAAGAGGAGGAGGGGGACGAACAAAGGACTTGTGAAGAGGAAAGCTCAGATAGTGAATTTGAGGCTGCAAACAAAAGAGTTGAATCTAAGCAGTGTGATAGGAGTAGCGAACATACAGAAACAAAATCACAAATCTCAGACTGCAGTCCCAAAACAAAAGCAGTCCTCACTACAGATTCAGGAAACTGCACTGCAGAAGAGGCGTCAGAATCTGAGGATGAGGACTCTTCCCTTGAAGAGGGTGATGATGAAGGAGGATCACATGAGGAATTAGAAGCCGAAGAGTCAAATAGGAATGGATTTCGGCACAGTCAAGCAAAGAAAGCTGATAGTGTTAGACAGACTAAACTTAAAACTGTAGATACTGAGGATGATGATGTGGAGAATCTACTCAGAGAGGAAGAGGAGTATGAAGAAAAAATAGATCTTTCTGCTGACACAACAGGTAGACTATAAATGTTTAATTTTTACGGTCCATTTTTAATTGGATTAATTGTTAAAGGATATAATTAGTAAATACTCTACAATGTTGCCTGTCATATATATATATATTTATATATAGTTCTTAAGTAGCAAACTTCAAGTGAGGAAAGCTAGAAACACCTGCTGTTAAGCCTGTCATTTGCATGGTAGTATGCAGTGTCAGGTTTCCTTCGTCTAAAACAGAGGTGATTCATTTTATAAACTTCATCGATTTTGCGTATACTTTTTATAGCTATGTGTGTAAAACAAATTATGATGCTCTACTACATCTAGAAAGACTAAAATATGCTTGGGGGAATGTTACTGAAATGCATTAACTACTCACTGAGCACTGGAACAGGAATCTTGCTGAGCAACCGGCCTTGGGTGAGACTGCTTGAGCAGTGGGGCTGGACAAGGGGACCTCCAGAAGTCCCTCCCAACCTCGAACATTCTGCAGGTCTGTGAAGAAGACATGTAGCATTGTGGACATGATCAAATATGTTACTGTTGTTAATAAGTTCTTAAAATTTTGTCCTAAAAAAAAAATCAGTGGTATAATTTGGTTATCCACAGTTTATGTTTCTGTGTATATATGGAGTATGAGAAAAAGAAACTGTAGGTTGTGTCTACACTTCCTAAGCCTCTTGTCGTGTCCTTATTTAAATTATTTTTGTAGGTCCTAATTCTTCTTTTTTTTTGGAGATAAAATGCAAACTTTTTTCCCTTTTCAGGTGCACTTAAGTGGAAAGAGGATCTCACACAGAAGGCAGCTGAGGCCTTTCTAAGACAGCAACGATCAACCCCCAATCTTCGTAAGCTGGTATATGGAACAGGTACAAATTGATTTGGAAACTTGTCTCAATATATGGTGGCTTTTCAGCTACTACCAGGTTTTCAAGTCTGAATTTTTGAGCACTGTCTTTTGGTGGGAGGTTTGAGGAGAGTTAATTGACTTTTTAATTGCTGATGCTCATTTTCACTAATAATTGTACTGAGAAGACAGTTTTTATTTTTCCAATAAAAAGCATTTAGAGTTCATTTTCCAGACTACTCAGTTGTTACTCATATTTTCTGGTACAGTTATTTCTTCCAAATATTTAAGCTTTGGTCATTTATGTAGTCATCTGGTAGGTATTGTGCAAATCCATTGTGGTAATTGTGTTTCATAGAGGGATGTTGTCTGTTGGCTGATTTCAGGAATTTCTGTCCCACAGTGACTGTGGAATAGTCTCTTAGACATGGCTTAGTATCAGGTGTTCGTCAAGGAATAAATAGGTGGCTTAAAAGGAAGAGAAAATTGCTATCTACATGATTTATCCTGTTTAATTAACACTTTTCCAGTGGTTGTCTGAGTGTACAAATATCATTGTGCAGAACCTTTGTAGAACACAATGAGAATTTGACTTTTGTAAACCTTCCACAATGCAGGTGTGAGAAGGCTTTGACAGATTCTTCAGTCTGGTATTCTTGATTTTCAGGCAAGTTTAATGTCCTTCCTGTTTGTAGATCATTTTGGTATTGTTCCAATTTACGATATTGAACAAGCATCCTATGTTTACTTATTGGGCAATATTTTTTTTAGATGATTCCCGTTATGAAAACAACTGGATCAGTTTTCTTTGGGCTTTTACATTTGAAACCATTCCAGTTTGGTTCTTTCATTTCCTCAAACAGCTGCAGCTGTTGTGGAACATAAGAGAGGTGGTTAATGAATTTCATGCACGTGTTGTGGGGGAAATCATCACAGCCTGTGTGTTTGGTTTAGCTGTCGAGGATGAGGACCAGGAGAGCGAGGACGCAGATGATGAACTTGGAGGTTTGTTCCGTGTCAGCCGTCCAGACAAAGCATCCAAACAGAAGGCTAATGCTCTTGACTGCTCCAAATTTCTGATAGAAAAGCCGCAAGACTGGGATTTAGAAGAGGTAATGCCATTGGATAACTGCTTCTGCATATCCTGCCTGGTTCTGTCCTGGCTGTGTGTCATAAAGTACAGCTGAGTTGTCATTGAAACAGACCTGTGGGAGCTATGGCCACAGTGTGTGATATTCTGCCACTTGCTGTCACTAGAAGTAACAGATTCCAAGGTCTGTTCTTACAAGAGTGACAAGTTACAGCAAATCAGTTTAATGCTTGGCTCGCTGAATATTTGGTGGGTAACAGCTTGCTATTTATTTACCAAAAAGTAAAAAGCAGGAGAGACCCAAATGAAAATACAATGTAAGGTAGAGATTTTGGTAGTGTAAAAACCTTCGGGCAAGATTTAAATTGGGTTCAAATTCCTGCTTTTGCTGAGGCATTGTGTAATTTTGGTAATGGTGTCTTGATGTGGAGCTGCATGTGAGCATTGTCTCTGAGGTGGTTATCTTTGATGGGAGGGTGGAGAATGTGTTGGCAAGTGTTTCTGTTGATGATAAGCTGTAGCTGTGCAAGGCAATGACACTTATCGTTTTGCAGGTTATGAGCAGTATTCGAGACTGCTTTGTTACTGGAAAGTGGGAAGATGATAAAGATGCAGCGAAGCTGTTGGAGGAAGATGGTATGTGTAACACTTCTAAACGTCATTCATGTATACAGGATTTTTAAGAAAAGTATGACATTTTAGTTATGCATATAGAATATTTTGCCCTGGTGCTATACTTGTAGGTTTTTTTCAAACTATTATATAAATTATTATATAGATTTTATCATAATTACACATTGCTGTAAGTCTCTGTAGAAACAGTAGGCAAGTACCACAATTTCTGGAAATTTACTTTCTGAAAAATAGAGTGTGTAGTTTAAATTATGAAATGGAGTCCTTAGTCTCAACACACGGACATGGCAGCTTTGAATTACGTGTCTGAGTTCAGCTATTCATCAGATATGGTTTATTCTTTTGGGTAGTCATGGTAGAAATAAAGAGAAACTATTCTTTAGTGGGAAGACAAACTTGCCATTCACATTTGGTGGAAAAGTGAGATCTAGCTTTAGACGTTTTGGAGGTATTTTTGTTTGGTTTGGTTTTTTTTTTTAATTAGGAAATACTTTAAAAATTTAGTAATGTGGCTGTATCTTACATGCATCATGATTGTGGTTTGACAGGCTTCTATAAGCATTTGTTTTTAACTTAAAAATTATCAGGTATATTTATTTTTATATTTTTAAAAATTAAACATAGGAGCTCAATTGCTCTGCTGGTGTCTTGTGGCATTAGAATGCAAACTAATGTACTGGTGGTCCTTTGGCATGATCTAAATTTTACTTACATTTTTTAAATCATAAAGCTATTGAAAGGCTAAAGGAGGAGCCAGTGACGTTTAGCTGGGAATTTTCAGCTGGAGCTGTAGAGAGGGCAGAACAAATGTATAAAACTTGGTGGGAATCAAAAATATTTGGTCTGAAACTAATCTGCACAGCAGGACTGAGAAATGCACAGTCCTGAGCACATGAGGGATGGTGTGGAGCAGTACAGCAGAATGGTGAACTCATGGTCACATGTCCTGGGTGCTTGTTGTTGCAGAAGAGCTGTATGGAGATTTTGAAGATCTCGAAACCGGGGTTGTGCACAAAGGAAAGGCTGCTGCTGGAGGAGAGGAGGTCTGATCTGCATTTTTATGTTCTTTAGCAACATATATGTGTATCAGTTTCTTATCAAGTGATAGGTGTCCTGTGTGGTACATTCAGTCTTCATAGAATCAATAGGAAGGGAATCAGTGGTATCAGTGAAGAAAAGGTATTACTGACTTTGGAGCCTACAAATATCTAGAATGGCATGTTTTTAGTCTGAGCCTGAATTTTTGTGTAAAGATAATTACGTAGATGTCACCTCACTTATTTAACAGTAGGTGTCAGGCTTAATCAAGAGCTGGAGGGTCTGGAGGCATGACAGAAGTATTTAAAAACCAAATGTAATCATAACTGTTTGTACTATGTCATCTCATCTGATGCAGAAGGTGATAGTACTCTGTTTAAACACAACAAATCGTGGGACCTTGACGCAGTTTCCTGGTTCATTCCTCTTATCTGCATAAAGGAGGCTGGTGGAAGCAATTTTACACTGTGGCTTGGATATCTTCCAAGAACAGAGCTGTAGTTGTCTATGACAATACAAACTGAAAAAATCAATTTTGTTTTGGACTGAGCAACTTGATGGCTTTGCATTTTGTTATAAAATTGAGAGTAATGGCATAATTTTGTCAGTTTTCAAATGGTCTGCAAATAAACTTCCTCCTCTCTGGTCTCTAGAGTGCTGTGCTCCCGCACAGTATTGCTCAATGCTATCAACACTTACTTTTTTTTTTCCCTCCTGTATCATATATGCTTATATTAGCTGTAGAATAACAGGTAGATCAGTTCTAGAGTCTGTTCCCTTATCTTAAAATGATGTTTGGTCAAAAAAGCCTTGTCAGTGAAAAGGAATATGATTAGATCATGACATCTTTTGGTCCTTGCTGAAGTCACATCTCCTTGTGTGAATAGCTTACTAATCTCTATCTAAAATTGAAATGTTGAATTTCAAGTGTCTAGTAACTGGCACAAAAAAAGAGTATTGTTTAATAATATCTGTAAAAGTATTGTTTAATAATATCTATCAAAGTGTTGATGAGAATGAGTTGTTTTCAGTGAACCATTTTACATGTTTGACAACTTACTGTTGATTAGTCTGGAAGTGAAGAAGAGGAGGAAGATGAAAGAATGTCCAAACCAGAACCTGAGGAGGAGGAAAAGAAAAAGGAGCGCATGGACAAGAAAAGAAAACTTAAAGAAATGTTTGATGCAGAGTATGATGAAGGGGACGCCACATACTTTGATGATCTCAAAGAAGAAATGCATAAACAAGCACAGGTACAATCTGCTAATTTGACAATATATCTGGTTGTATGTCTTCAAAAATACTCCACGGAGTTTGCCCCGCAAAGGTGTTTTCCTGGAGACACAGGTGATGCTCAGGAGCTATTTCAGAAAGTACACACAAAGAAATACATGCTTGTGATTTTTTTTATGTTTGAACTTTTTGATTCTGTTAGCTAGAAAGGAAAACAAGCAAACAAGTGAAACAAATGAAAGCTTAATTTAAACTGAGTGCAGTAGTTAACCATACTCAAGTCACTGAATAGGCCAGGATGTATCCTCAAATTCAACTACTTTAAAAGTTTTCAAATAAAAAAGGCATCCTTTTATGTGTAGGAAGGTGCAAATCTTTCTCAAAATAATTTGTGTCATGTATTTTCCCGGTATTATTTTTAGTGTGACTTTTTGCAGTGTTATTATGGATAAGTAAATTTCATGTGACAGTCTTTTTCATCCAACTGCGAAGTTATTTTGAAGAAAAAATAATTGATGACCATTGCTCTGTACATGTGGTAGAAGTCTTCAGCATAACTGTATCCAGAATGTGTTTTTGTTCCAGGCCTTTGTTTTTTACGTAAGAACTTGTAAGCTTAAAAGTAGCTTCTTTCTTTGACTGACTTGGGAGAACACTGCTTTACATTGCTGATAGCTTCACTGTCTTGTCTTCTGACCAAATTTTGCCCTAAATAGTTGTTAAATTAATCCTTACCTGCTTGTATTAGCCTCTGTCACAAAGGATGATATGAGCTGTGGTATGCTGATGTACGGAGAGCACTTAAAGGGTAAACAAGGACATTCTAGTAAGGGAATCAGTGCCTTATGGGTAGCTAAACATCAGGAACTAGAACAGGAGGGTGAGGCTTCTGTTTTTCACGGGGATGTCTTCTTGAATATTTCCACAATATCTACATTCTTATTATATGGCACAGCAGAGCTTTTGATGATGTACAGTGTGAGGATGCACAAAAACATTTTTAAACTGCTAAGTGAGATAGGAGCACAGCATCCTCATCAAGTGACACCTTAAAGATCAGGACATTAACTTTAAAAGGTACTTGGGCTCCTGAGTCAAAAAATGTACTTTTGGCAGTTGTATCTTTAAAATCCAAAATCACCATTGTGGAAGGTGTATCAGAAGTCACTCAGTCATTTGCTTCTCTTGGGTACTGTCTTTCAGGAGACTAACAGGCCCACTTGGGATTTCAAATTGGAAGGGCTTTGTGGTGGTAGAGATCTTACTCTGAATAAAAAGTCACAAAACCTATTAGATCTTTCCCAAAAAGATTTATATAGATGTTAGCATGTTTTAAAATGGAACTGGCCCTTCATGAAGAAGTTGTTAACACCTGAATTTTGTGAAACGCATGGTGGCTTTCTCTTTGTCACATAGCTTAATCGAGCGGAATTTGAAGATCAAGATGATGAGACCAGAGTGCAGTACGAGGGATTCAGGCCTGGGATGTATGTTCGAATAGAGATTGAGAATGTGCCGTGTGAATTTGTCATGAATTTTGATCCTCACTATCCTATCATCCTGGGTGGTCTAGGCAACAGTGAAGGAAATGTGGGCTATGTACAGGTACGTAGCAAAGGGGGTGAGTGCATTTTATATCAGTACAGGTGTGCTTCAGGGTGTCTGGAGTCACTGCTTTCTGTTTACTGAAAATACAGTAAACACAGAGAGAAACTTCCATCCTTGTTTCTTGAATAGGGCATTTGCTTTTGACACAAACTAATTCTACAGTAGCAGGTTCTGGATCTTTACAGGCTTAACTGGATAACCAGAAAAGGTTACTGTTGTTTAATGTTCAGCTGCAGAGGTGTCTCAGGACTAAGATCTGATACTGTGATTGCTAAATTGCAAACATTAATTGTACTCTGACCTTCATGATCTATATACAAGTGACTACAGAAAAGTTACTAGCACATACATAGATGTATGTTTAATATAATACTTGTGTATATGCATACAAACATGACTTCAGAGTGAGTGAAATACTGGTTGATATCAATATCAAAAAGTATCAATACAGTCAACCTAATGTTGATGAGAATGTTTGAAGATAAGCAGAGATAAAGCTTAGTGTATAAAAAATTCTAGCATAGATAAGAATTGCTTTCAATCATTCCTGAAAAAATAAGGCTTGAATTTCAGAGTCACTGTTGCTATCCTGCAGTAGCATGGTTCACCTTCTCTTCTCATTAGCTGCGCCTGAAGAAGCACCGGTGGTACAAGAAGATCCTTAAGACCCGCGATCCCTTAATCCTCTCGCTGGGGTGGAGGCGCTTCCAGACCATCCCCATGTTCTACATCGAGGACCACAACGGGCGGCACCGGCTGCTGAAGTACACCCCCCAGCACATGCACTGCGGGGCAGCCTTCTGGGGTGAGGCCGTGCTGGAGTTGCTGTGCTGGGTCACTTAGTTGGTGTAAAAATCTCAAGCTTTGCAGGATGTGTCAGGAAATACAGCTTTTGGAATGAGAAGACTCTAAATTTCCCCATGGTACATAAAATAATACCAAATAGTACAGGAAAATAGGCAGTTGTCTAGTATTTGGGAATTATTTGAATGATTTGTGAATTACTTGGCTTTTAATCAAATTCTGAGCATTCTGATAAGTTGTAGCATATCAAAGAGGAACCTGGTTTGTTGGCTGTGTGCAGAGAGACTTTGCACACATTGCGGGCCCAGACCCTGCATGGGTAACTTCTTGTTAACCATTCCTTTGACTTTCATGGGGCTTTATATGTGAGCAACAGTTTGAGTGCTTTAAACTTTGGTTTTCTTCATTGAGTATATTTGTTGTGTATTTCTAAGCTTTTGGAATTTAAATAGGAGCTAGATACTGTGTAGTAAATCTTTCCAGAAGTTCTTAAATTTAATTTTCTTTTAGGGCCCATCACTCCTCAGGGGACAGGATTTTTGGCAGTTCAGTCTGTCAGTGGCACAACGGTAGGTTTGTTACCACAGAATGTTGATTAATGCTTTCCATGGATATTTGGGCAAAATATATATGTTTTGGGAAGAAGGTTTACATATGTTAAAGCAGTGTAGTTGTAGGAACTGACAAAGTAGCTGGACTCAAGCTTTTGAAAGGTGTATTGTGTTGAGGTGCGAAACTGTATGGAGGTTTTTTTTAAATTTTTTTTTTACCAATTTCAGGAAGAAATTGTTTACTGTGAGGGTGGTGAGGCACTGGCACAGGTTGCCCAGAGAAGTTGTGGATGCCCCATCCCTGGAAGGATTCAGGGCCAGGTTGCATGGGGCCCTGAGCAGCCTGGTCTAGTGGAAGGTGCCCATGGTGTTGGAACTGGATGATCTTTGAGGTCCCTTCAAAACCAAACCATTCCATAATTCCAATTTAAATAGTGTTAAAGCAGTATTTATCAGATATGATCTTTGTTAGATATATATTAATCAAAGGTAGATTTGTGTTTGCAGACAATTGGTAACAGAAGCTTTGCATGGCATTGAAATGAGCTTGACAGTTATTAGAGTGGTGATTATTATCCCCTTCCTAAAATAGGCCTTCAAGTCCTATTGCACAGTTATCTTTTTACATGTTTTAAAAGGCTATTTTCATCATGTGTCCCTAGCATAATAGAGTGACTTAGGGCAGTGCACAAAGCACTTCTCCTTTGAGACTTTCTGTCTGAGTAGATTCTGTTCCATGAAGAGAACATAGTGAGGAAGATCACAAGGACTTTTAGATTGTTTCCAAGGTAATTAGAATGGCAGTTCTGGAAATCTCATTAGTGAATGGTAGGAATGTTATGTCAGCAGCACCTCAACTGTCTAGTCTGTTCTAGTCTGTAGTAGTCAATCTGCATTTTTCATGCTGCGGTAATTTTGTAAAGGTTAGAAATTCTGAACTCTTAAAAGTGAAATGTGGAGTGCAGGTGCCCCACAACATCCTTCTCTCTGAGTTGGAAAGATACTCATTCGAAGGGTGGAGTGTTCAGTGGATGAGGAGTTGGTTGAATGGCCACATCTGGAGGGTGGTGGTCAACAGCTCAGTGTCCTGATGCGCAGTGGTGACAAGTGGTGTCCCTCAGGGGTCTGTGCTGGGACCAGCACTGTTTGATCAGCACTGACCATCAGTGACACAGGCAGTGGGTTTGAGTGCACCCTCAGCAAGTTTGCAGGCAGCAGCAAGCTGAGTGCTGTGGCAGGCGTGCCTGAGGAATGGAATGCTATCCAGGGGAACCCTGAGAAGTGGTCCTGTGGGAGGCCCATAAGGTTCAACAAGGCCAAGTGCAAGGTCCCGCACCAGAGCTGGGGCTACCCCCAGTGTCAGAACAGATTGTGCGATGAGGGGATTGAGAGCAGCCCCTGCTGAGGAGGACTTGGGGATTCTGGTGGATGAGAGGCTGGACATGCTATGGCCATGGGAACTTGCAGCCCAGAGAGCAAATGACATCCTGGGCTGCAGCAAGAGCAGCACCAGCAGCCAGGCAAGGGAGGGGATTCTGCCCCTCTGCTCTGCTCTGGTGAGGCCCCAGCTGGGCTACCACATCCAGCCTTGGGGCCCTCAGCACAGGACAGACAGGGACCTGTTGGAGCAGGTCCAGAGGACGGCCACAAAGGTGATTGGAGGGATGGAGCACCTCTCCTGTGAGGAAAGGCTGTGAGAGTTTGGGTTGTTCATCATGGAGAAGAGAAAGCTCTGGGAAGACCTCATTACAGCCTTTCAGTCCATAAAGGGGGCTTAAAAGAAATACGGGGATAAACTTAGCAGGGCCTGCTGTGACAGGACTAGGGGGAATGGTTTTAAATTAAAAGGGTTGATTTAGACTAGATATAAGAAGAAGTGTTTCAGAAAGGGTGGTAAAACACGAATAGGTTGTGGGTGCCCCATCCTTCGAAATATTCAGAGTCAGATTGGATGAGCCTCTGAGCAACCTGATGTAGTGGAAGATGTCCCTGCTCACTTCAGGGGGGTGGGATTAGATGACCTTTAGTGGTCATTTAGATGACCTTCCAATCCTAACTATTTTATGATTACCTGTGATTCTAAATGGTGCCTTCGCTGTCTCAGAAATACACATTCAGCACTGTCTTTCACCTCTGATGTTTCAGCCTGACTTCCGGATTGCTGCAACAGGAGTTGTGCTGGATTTAGATAAATCCATAACTATTGTAAAGAAATTAAAGCTAACTGGTTTTCCATTCAAAATTTTTAAGAACACTTGTTTTATTAAGGTAAGTTTGTAGGTATGTATACTGTGAAACCAGATGTACTGATGTTAGGAAGGAATGCAACCTGGGATTGTCTTTCCTGAGGCAGAAATTCTCATTTGCTCTTCTGGATCTCAGGAGCTGCTTGTGGTTTTCTGAGCTCCCTTCCTTGTGATCTCTAAAGGTACTGATTATTAGCCTAGGAATATAAATTACTGTTAACCAGACAAAAATTCGGAACAGTCTCCTGGTTCACGTACAATATGATTTTTTTTGCCTTCCCACCACCTGCTTCCTTCCTAAAACCTACTGATGAGCAGTGGCAGACACCTTTGTAGGATGTAGATTTGTGCCTGGTGGGTATCAGTTTGATCCCACTAAATTTCAGCTCTAGAGTGAAGGGAGACTTTTAGCAGTGCTTAAGACTTCTCAGTTATGGTTGCAGAAGTGTTTGAGGTAGGAAGTGTTCCTGCTGTGCTTAGCTGGGCTTTCAGGCTCAGGGAGAGGTTAGGTTGTTCTGCATTTGGGGCAACAAGCAACTAAGCAGTGATCCCAGCAGTGAAGCACTCAAGTATTTGCACTAGGCAGAGACAGATTTTTTTCTTCCTTTCTTGTGATATATGGAAGAAGCACAAACCTTGCAGAACTGTATTGCATTAGAATCTCACAGCTAGCAACTTAAGGCAGCTTGCTTGTTTTTAAGGTGTTCCCGCAAATTACTCTAAGGGAGAACTGTAAAGCTTCTGTAGATATGTTCTGTTTTGGAATTTTAAATATATGTATTTAATGCTTAGAAACCTTGCCTGTGATATCTGACTGAGTAGATTGCTTTCAGTAGCTCTCCTAAAGTCAGCTCAGTGGGTTTTTGGTATGATCAGCACTCTTAGTCTAAAGACAATGCTATGCTCCTCCTGTTTCTTTATAAGATACGCTTGCAGGAATTATGTTTTTGTGGCCTACGTAGGTCACAGAGAGAGACTTAGCATCTTGAATGATGGTGGGTAATTCACATTTTCAGGGAATGTTTAACTCTCAGTTGGAAGTGGCTAAGTTCGAAGGTGCAGCGATCCGTAGTGTGAGTGGTATCCGAGGACAGATCAAAAAGGCCCTCCGAACTCCCGTGGGTGCTTTCAGAGCAACATTTGAAGACAAGTTGCTGATGAGTGGTAAGTTGCACTTTCCATGTAAGTTATCACACAACTTTCATCCTTCTTCACAGATTGCAAAGCCGTGTCTCAGAATTCTGGGATCTGATAATTGAGATGTGAATTCATAGAGCAAGAAATACCCTGTGAGACACAGAGTGAAATTAAAAAGAAGTGTATTTTACGTTGGATTTCTTTCACTTATATCAGAAATCATATAGTATGCAGATGAAAAGGCTTGAGTTGAAGACATGTATCTTCAAGTGTTTAAATGCTTTTCAGAGGATGGTTTTAGTGTTTTACACAGCCTTTCTCCTTGAACATGATGAATTGAATTTAGTGGTACAAGTGCTAGATGGACACTTTTCTGAGAAATCCAAGGACTGGCATTGTAACTCCAGTTTACTTTTTTCTGTAGCTGTTTAGGGAAATTATGCAGAGGATAGTTATCTTCTGTGTTTGCTGAGTGTCACTGTGATGTTGAGAATATGAGTTTATACTTAGATTTATATGACCTGTTTTCCTAAACCCACCAAAATCATGGATAGTGCAAAATAAAAGCAAGTTAGTTCTTTTATAAAAATGGGCAGAGGAAAAAAAAATTGGTTTTGTCAGTCATAATACAGGCACATGTACATATGAATTCTCTTGCGTGTTCTTGAATATGAATGATGAACAGGATGGTATTCAGCTGCCTGCTCTTCAGGAATGTGTGCTGTTCATGCCTTTATGGGGCTTTGCATTGCTTTTACCAAAAGTTGAAGACATTTGGTCTATATACCAAACACAATGCTAGCATGTGGTGTAGTATCTGTTCTGTTCAGGCAATCTTTGCTTGCAGTGTGGATGTGATGAACTCTCGTTTTAGAGCCAAGTAACGTTCCCTTTTCTTTCAGATATTGTTTTCGTGAGGACTTGGTATCCTGTTTCTATCCCAACGTTTTATAACCCTGTAACATCCTTGCTGAAACCAGCAGGTGAGAAAGATAGTTGGAGTGGCATGAAGACAACAGGCCAGCTGAGGTATGAGCGAGGCATCAAACTGAAACAAAACAAGGACTCTCTCTATAAGGTATATTTCTCTTTTGTTTTGTTTTGTTTTTAAAAGCCAGTCAGATTTGCAGTGTCTCAGACCTGTGCAAACTGAGAGCAGTATAAATACATGTTCATACACATGCATGTGTGACTTCAAATTTTTATCCACAAGGCACGTCCTGGCATCAGATGGAAATAAAACAGTTGAGAGCAGGTTGTTGTGAGTCAGTTAAAGTTTATAAAGTAATCTGCAGGGTAGAAGTCTTCTGCAGAAGCTTACTGAGACTTCTGCTGTGGTAATTGGGGTGAATGTGCCATTTACAGTTCAGTCCAAGGATGTCAGAGAATGTTGTTTTTTGACTTCTGGTTTGTGTTTTTTGTGGTTTGTTTGGTTTGGGCTTTATTTTGAGGGGTGTGTCCTTCTTTTTTTGGTTTGTGGTGTTTTGTGGGGTTTTTCCCACTGAAAGATGAATAATTAAATAAAAGCTTTTTAAGATCATGGGTCTTATATATGTTTTATATTCATTCTTTTAGCCTATTGTGAGGGAGAAGAGGCATTTCAATAAGCTCCACATTCCTAAAGCACTGCAGAAGGCTCTGCCTTTTAAGAACAAGCCTAAGAATCTTGAGAAGAAAGGCAAGACTCCAAAAGACCAGTGGAGACCAGCTGTTATCAGGGAGCCTCATGAAAAGAAGGTAATTATCACTTACTCTAAACAAGGACTCCTGAAGGGGAAATGTGTTGTTTAAAGCTTTTCTAACTATTGTTTTGGCACTTGAATCTACTGCTAATGCTGAAGATATATATGTTCCTAGTGAAAAATGATCACTTGCAATTTGTTTTGTTCCTGTTTGGCATGCAGTATGTGTATGGAACTGTCACTGGGTGCATGGTGTCTATTTTTTAGACTAGTAGGTCACCTGAAGCCTAAATACAACTTTTGTCCTTGTCACAGCACTTGCAAGGTATTTCACTTGGATTTAGTCCTCTCATATTATGGGTGACTTAAATTGGCAGCTGCAGTTTTTTATTTGACTTGAGATTGCCATGCATTATTAACACAGGATTTGAAGCAAATACTTTGCTTCCAAAATTGAGAATTAGAGTGCTTGCAGAGGCAAGAAGATCCAAACTGCAGTTTAAGTGTTCTATAGTAGCAATTAGGCATAGCCTTTTAAAAGCTATCTAACCAAAATCAGAGTTCACAAAAATTAAAGCTTTGATTAACTTCCTAACAGGATAAATAATTAAACCATTTTAGAAATTGGGTAACAAGTGCAGAGGTAATTAGGAACTTGCCTTGGATCTCTAATTCATTATGTGTGTCTCTGCTGAGGTTAAACTGTTTCTTGCTCACCAAAACTGTGCTGCATGTGTATTGATTATCTTATTTTCTGTTTTAGATATCAGCCCTACTCAGTGCTTTGAGTACAGTGAATAATTACAAGATAAAGAAAGCCAAAGTAAAACATCGGGAACAGCTTAAAGAATATCTCAAAGTTAAGCAGAAGGAGGATGAACAGAAATTCAAGAAGCAAAAGGAGGCGAAGAAAAAAGTCTATCGCATACTGGGACAAAGGGAGAAAAAGAGACAGAAGTCAAGCTTGAAAGGATCTAGTAAGGGAGAAAAGAGTATGTAAAATTTCATCAGATTTCAGGCCAGATGAGGAAATAGGGTAGCTGTGCGATTTTCTCTTGAAGAAACAAAAAGGCCTTGGACTTCACCAGATGTGCTTTCAAGAGAAGAAAGAAATGCAAATATGACCTTTTTCACACTCTTGAATGCATTTGGTAATGTATATAAATAAGATGTAGAAGTATGAATTTTGGTTTTTATACAGGAGTACTCTGGAGGACTTTGTATTTCAGTATATTTCTATGCATACTGCATATTCTATCCAGCTAATAAAATATTTTAATGTCAGTTCCAGAATATTGTTTGTGTTTTGTCCTCGTGGACTTAAGTAGAAAAAAAACCCTCTGAATGTCTCTAAATATGTTCCTTACTTTGAGCTATTACCGAAATTTTGCCCTTGGCAAATTTTTTATTAAAAGGTGTGAAGATCAACTGTTACTGGGTGGGAATTTTGGAAATTCTTTATCTTTGATCAGAGTAGCTCACTCCTGTGCTTAGATCATCTGCCCTTGCCTGAAAGTATCTCAGTTTTTTCAGCTTCTCACTAGGTTATTTAGCAGATCTTCAGAATAATGTTGCATCCAGGTCTTGTGTTACTTGGCCAGTTTTGGCACCCTGAGTCTGTCAGTAGATCCCTCACTGACTGCAGCTTTCTGGGCAAACAGTATCAGACCTTTCCCAAATGTGTGCAGCTGTGATTTTCTGTGGGGTAAACGCCAGCAGGGTAACTTGCTTCCTTTGGGAACATCTTCCTGTGTCCAGCCAGCTTGGTTTCATGGTACATTGTTAGGCTTAAGATGAATGGTGAGAAGAGGCGGTAAATGGTTTCAATCCTGTTAAATTAACTGAGATTTGAAGTCTTTCTCTGTATGACAGAAGGCTTTGAACGATCATTCTATTGGAAGAGCAGAAGAATTTATTTTTTATGCCATATATGGCATCAAGTAGTTACTATGATATACCTGTTTTTAATACTTCATCCTCAAACAGGCAGTGGGGCAGATAATATCAGTAATTTCTTGGTCTCCTTCCTGAATAAGTTTACTCTTTGTCATCAACCTGAAATTCATTATTATTGCACTGTAGTAATATTTGCTATCTCAGATGTGAGATCCCGTGTGGGATCAGCCTACTTCACACAAAAGCTTCTGGTTGAATGGGTCTGTAGATTTTTTTTTTAAACATTTAGTATTTTGGGATTTTCTTAATTAAGCTCATAATGTTCTGTTTACTGATAGTGAAATTTTAATGCGTCCATCTTTGTCTATGTGATATTAGGCTGACGCCTGACTCAAATTAATTTGTCAGTAATTTTTTTTTCCCCTGTAAGATTCAGATGAGGTCACGTGAATATAAAAACATGATTTATGTTTGAATAATTGAAGCGTCTCTGCTGAATAGACAACTGCTGCCTTCAGAGATTTACAACAAAATTGTTGGCATTTTGCCCCACAGAGTAGTACAGGATGGTTCGCCATGACTTTGTTCCTGCAGGGTTGTTTCTGCTTCTGTCCTGCTGTGCTGGGCTGGGTCTAACCTAAGCCATCAAAGAAGTGCTTCCTATTAACCTTATTTTTATGCTGTTGTGAGTGAACTTCCACATTAAGTGCTGCTGTTTGCGTCTTCCAGGCATTCCCTTGTGAAAAGCAGTTGGTTTTTTGAGTGCCTGGGAAGTTACCACTGCAACATTTGACTTCAGGTTTTCACATTTGCTATTTGGATGTAATGAAAAGTAACTTAGATCTGGTTTATCCATAATAGCTCTGCCAGAGACAAAAATGGAGGACTTCAGTCTTCTTTTCAGTGTGGAGAGAAGCACTCAGAGAGCCAGCTGAGCATGAAAATGTTTCACCTGGGAAGACGGTACAAGATACTTGTTTTGGATTATACTTTCTGGTTTGGTTTTTTTTTTTCTGTTTAGGTAGCCTTCTTCAGTGAGACAGAAAATGTTGTAAATTTAGCAGACGTTTTTAAAATGAAGAAAAGTTTAATAAGCAGTGGGTTGTAGACGGGAACTGGTGTGTGTTGTGAGCCCTGCCGAGAGAAAGGCGGTGGCACAGGGAGCGGGGTCAGGGCCTGCATCTGCCGGCTGCTCCCGCTCCCCGATGTCCAGCACTGCAGGGAGCCCTGCACGACGAGGAGGCTGGAATTTCTGTCAGCCTGAAAACAGCTACAGCCCCTGCATGGCTGGCAGAGATGTTAATGCCGCTTTTGAGGAGAACTACCACACACCTGCTAACAAAGGTACTAGGGTTTTGTCCCCAAACACTAAATAAATCTTGGTTTTAGTGGTAACAGCACTCTCTCACAGTGCTTTTGGCCTGGTTTTAGCAGGGACTGTTTCAGCTGTGCCCCCACCCCGGCCCCACATCCCTCACCACAGCCTCCAAGTAAAACTGCCCTAGGAAAACAAACAATATTTACTGCTCCTCCTCAGCTGCTAAAACAGCCTGGGTTATCAGAGGGAATCGCTGGCAACAGTCCTGGGCTGGCAGGTGGTGGAACGAGGGGCTGAACTGTTCTTATCTTGGATAAGCCCAGTCAGCGCTGTGGGAGGTGCAAATAATTAGCAGTTGTGTTTGTGATTAAGCCTGAGGCAAATATGAAAAACTGTAACAAAAGCAAAGTCGTTTGTACAATGATTTCCATGCTAAAAAAAGTAATGTGCTGGTAGAAGGTGCCATACAGGTCATCCAGGCTGGGTAATACAGAATGAACTGTATGCCAAAGTATTTCACATGGAAGTGTATACTGACTAATTGCCTGTGAGCAGGGGGATTTCAACAGCAACAGTTCACCCTGTGAGGCTGTGGAAATGTGTAACTTGGAAGAGAAACTGAAATTGCAAGGAAATAGGCATTGGAATTAAAAATAGATAAAGATGTGAGGAGTCGATTGGCAGCCAGGAGGGCAGTTGTGTTGCTGATGTTACCCATGGAGCTATTTGTGGAAGTGGTTAGCAAAGGCTAATGCCAGGTGGAGGGCAGCTGGGAGCTCACTTTTAAATGAAACCTTTCCAAGGAAGCATAAAGCTAGATGAAGACAATCTTCCATTTTGGGCTATCTACCCAGATTCACTTTACCAGGCCTCATTCTCCCTGACTCTTAGTGTTGTTTCTGTCTGATTTCAGGCGGGAATTGGTGATACACCTGCTGGAGCAGATGTGATCTCCTGCCCTGTCCTAGAGGCTGGGCTGTGGAATGGCAAATTCCACAGGTTGGTATATATTCCAGGTTGGTATCTGGCAAATACCCACTCCAGCAGTTTGCAATGTGTCTGTCAGGCATTCCCCTCCCCTGGCTCCAGCTGCTCAGTGTATTTCAGATGTTCACCCTCCACATTGTCAGGTCACCTTGTTCTTCAGCTGTGGCAGAAAACCCCTCCGACCGACTGAAGAAGTGATATAAAATGCCTGTGAAGGTAACTGTATAGCTATTGGCAGAGGTGGAAATCATACCAGGGCTAACCAGCTTTGAGAGAATTATTTTATACTGCTTGCTATTTTTAAATGGAATTGCATTTTGTAATGGTCTGCAAATAAAAACTATTCACATTGTATTTCAAACTAAGTTAATGTGATATTGTGGCATGGCTATTAGATCCAATTGATATAATTAAAATAAATATGTTAGACAGTCAAAATACTTATGAGCTGTACGCAATGCTGAACATTGCTTGCATTTACAAACCTAAGACGAGACTCCATCACTCAAACTAGGCTGTGTCTGTGCTGGGTGATGCAGCTAAATGCAGCAGTCCTGTTTTTTCCACAACCACTGTGGATGCACAGCTCTAAGTGAATTCATTGACATCTGCACATGTGTGCATTGCTGCATCACATCAGAGCTGTAATTTGTTCCTGGCCACCAAAAGAGTCTCAGGGTGTTTAGCATTGGCACAAACGAATGCAATTACACGTATCAGATACTGGTTTCTCTGCATCCAATTCTAAACAGCGTCCTTGCAGTAACTTTAAAGGTCACTGTTGATGGGGTCTCACATTCGCAAACACCAAGCTTAATTTGTTGTCTATTTTAATGTATTGTCCTGAAGTTATTGGGTTTTGAGAACATAGAATCTATTAAGAAGCTTAACAGAGCAGCTCATTCCAATTATAAGAAATGTATTGGTGGAGAAAATGGAAATGCATGGAAGATCAATGTATTAAGTAGTTGCCTGAATGGAGGAAATAGAGGAAATAGATGAAAATTAACACACTTTAGTACAAAAAAGATATGTGCTTCTATTTGGTACTAAAAATGTTGGCTTGCTTATATTATAGGGGATGATAAAGCATTTCTATGCTGATCTATAAAATCAGATAAAGAGCTATACACAACTTCATTCATTTCTTTTTCCCAAGATGTTGCTAGGTATAGTTGAATTTGTTTTGTCTTCACTTTCTTTTCCCCCCCTCCCCACTTCTGGGTTCTATTTTCCTCTTTTGGAGGTTCTTAAATTCCTACACTGGAAGACTGTTGTGTTGAAAAGTTATTTGGCAGCAAGATAACTTAGCAGTGAACCTGAGATGGGTCATCTGTGACGATGCAGTCTGGAGCGACTGCCTCTTTGGCTTTGAATTTCTGTTGCTAAATGCCAGGTTTCCTGAGTGAAAAATCAGGATCTCAGAGTATGGCCTAAGGATGTGGGCATTTGGATAGTGATCCCAAGGGAATGCTGCCGGTTTCCTTTATCAGTGTTGTCTAAAGAAAGAAAACGGGAAGTACTTTTGACTTGGATCAATTCTCTGCTCCAGTTTGCCATGTAGCAGTTTGCTGTGTCATCTGCTTTGGCAAACACTCATGGTGAGGCAGAGGAGGGGGAAAAGTCTTGAGCCAGTTTTTGCTTTTCCTACCTTTTCTGCTGTAGCCCTTCCTGCTCAGTGCAGTCACCATTGAAACATGCTTGAAACATGTTTGAAAAATGCTATTGCAATTATTTTTCATTTATTCTTAAGGGCAGGTTCCATAGGAGCTATGAAACAAACCTATGATCCATAGAAATTCAATTTTAAAAGCTGGTTGAATTATTTACAGTATCATCTATTTACTAATTTCACCTTTTGTGCTATAAACAAGTTGCCATTTAAGCCTCATTTTAAACTATCTGTGGATAATATCTGTGAAGGAGTTCCCAAGTTTTTTTTTTAAGTGGTAGAAGACTGTAGCCTGAATGTAAGCAAAGCTAGGTAAAGACTGGCTTACTCAAGAGTTAACTCAAACACAGATTGTACATTTGCAGAAGGTTTTTACTTTGAATTACCTGAACAAATATTTGTCTTGTTTTCCCATGAGAGGACAAGTCAGTGAGAGCTGGAGACAGAAGTCCCACCACCATGTTGTGGGAAAGAGGTAAGAGTGATCTCAAACCCTTTACTCTGCACTGCCCTTTCCATAGGAATGGGTAAAGGAGTACTCTCCACTGTGCTGGAGATGAAGCAGGCTAGGAAGTGGATGTATCATAGTTGGGACTGAACTGAAATGTACTCATATTTTCCCTCTGAGATTTGCACCAAACCTGGCATTTCAGTGCCTGAGTAAGAACAAGAGGTTTGGACCACGACAGGGTTAAATGGTACAACCAAAGATAGGTTAAAATAACATTAGCTGTAGCTGAAAATCACTTCAGCCTCATGAGGCCTGCTAAGATGGTCTCAGATCTTCTCTCTCTCTGTTTTGGCTTAAGATCATAAGTTCCTTGTTTTGGCTCTGCTTTTTTTGTGTTTGTTGGGTTTTTTGAGTAAGAAATATCTGATGCCAAAGAAAAACACCACTATGTGATAGGAATTCTCTTTTATGCTCAAATTTTCAGCATGTGTTTGTAGTGTTGGATGCTGTTTCAAAAATTATCAGGAGAGGCTGCAAATCTTACAAGACTGCATCCTGTTAAAGATTCAGAGGTCTTCGGATCATGTGATACTTTCTAGGGCACATTGTTCATTACAGACAGTAACAACACAGGGAACAAGATGGAATATAGAGGATTTTGGCAGATGATTCTGTGATCTGAGACTGGTCATAACTTGAAAAGAAAGATAGAAATCTTTATTCCTGAAAATAATAAACCCTTGACTTTTGATGGGATTGCTCATATGATTTAAATGAGAAACTCTTTTTTGGAAGAGGGTTAATTTACAGCCTACTGACAGGTGTGCATTTTAAAATTATTTTATCCAATTTTTCCTGCTTGTTCTTCTGTTTCCAAGATTCATTGCTTAAGCAATTTAAAAAAACCTAACTGTCAGTAAGTTGTTTATCCCAGTGCCATATAAAGCAATTTCATTCACTTGGATTTACAAAAAGTCTTTTTACAAAATTCATTACAAAAGGCTCTTCAGGAAACAAACAGATCGTGAGTTCAGTCCTCCTCCCCCCATGATGCTCCATCTGTCTGGACTGTATCTATTCTAGACGCATAATAACCTTTGCTCACATCCAGGAAGGAACAGACTCTCAAAAACTGTTCCCAGAGTTGAACTGGATATGATTTGGCAGGTTTTCTATTCTATAAGGTGTCCTTTCTGGCAAAAATGTAGCGAAAACATATGTAAATGTGTAAGGAACATTCCAATAAAAATTTTGCTTTGCAGAATTACATTCACAAATGCCAGACATGGTGTTACTATTGACGTTACTTGTGTTGTAGCTTTTGGTTAGTGGGGGCTGGTCCCTCAGGACAGGGTACCTGGTCTGTTTTGAGACCAGTAACATCTGCTAGGTCTGTTCTGCCTCTTGAGAGGCAGTCTCTGCAAACCTCACAAAGCTCAAAGCTTGGCTTAAAAGGCATCTTTCCAGAACACAGAACTGTTTTCTACAGCTTCAGCACCAGTGTTAACGAAGGAACAGCAAACACCTGGGAACTTCACCCCTGAGTATTGCCTTGCCCTGACTGGGAGAGTGTAAAACTGCTTCCACCTGTGGCTGCCCAGTAGATGAGAGCCCTCCTCCCAGCTGTGCTGCAGAGGTGGTCGCTGGTAGGAACAAGTTCTGGTGAGGCCATAACTGTCCTGTTGCCTCACACAGCCTTATCCCTGCTCTGACTGTGCTATCGTGTCTTGTGCTTGGACAGTTTTGACTCAGTTGTACCCTGAGGGTTGTAAAGCAGGTGCTGCAGTAGCCCTGAGTGTGCCAGAAGCTTCACCATACCCAACCAGCATTCAGGCTGTTGGTCTGATAGTGCTGGGACTCAGACGTGAAAAAGTACAGGATAGACTTGTGGAGGTGGGTTGAATTTTTTTTTTTTTAACCTTTCTGGTGGAGAACTTGATGTTTCTACTCCCAGTGTAAATTCTTTTAAATTCTAGCTGTCCCCAAAATATGGGAAAAAATTCTGTGAACAGTTCAGCGGCAAGTTAATTTCTTCCCTACCTGTAGAAGCAGAAGTCTGCAGCTGCCTGTCTCNGTTGTACCCTGAGGGTTGTAAAGCAGGTGCTGCAGTAGCCCTGAGTGTGCCAGAAGCTTCACCATACCCAACCAGCATTCAGGCTGTTGGTCTGATAGTGCTGGGACTCAGACGTGAAAAAGTACAGGATAGACTTGTGGAGGTGGGTTGAATTTTTTTTTTTTAACCTTTCTGGTGGAGAACTTGATGTTTCTACTCCCAGTGTAAATTCTTTTAAATTCTAGCTGTCCCCAAAATATGGGAAAAAATTCTGTGAACAGTTCAGCGGCAAGTTAATTTCTTCCCTACCTGTAGAAGCAGAAGTCTGCAGCTGCCTGTCTGACCATCATTCCTGATTATTGTTATTAATTCTGCCTGAGATACTAATGAGTCCTGTAGGGTTTTTATACTGCATAGAGGAATACCTATGTTTTGGGGGAAAAAAAGAGAGGAGGGCTGATGGCCAGACCTCAGAGAATCGTTGCTGCTTTGGAAGAGAAAGCCAAAGTACCTACTTTTCTCTCAGGAATCGGGTTTTAATTCTGTTATTGGCACCTTTGCTGATGGTTGAGTGTTCCTTTCTGTAAGCCTGACATGGGTGTGTATCTGCACGCACAAACCTGCATTGTCACAACTCTGCTTTGCCTCACTCGCACTCACAGTGGGGCAGGAGGTGCTGCTCAGCTCCGTCGCTGCAGGCAGAAGGTAATGAGGACAAGGCACGGAGATGCACTGTGCTACGTGCCTGCTGCCACATCTGCTGTGAAGCTTTATGTGTTTTTGCAAAATGCTTTAGGAGCTGTGGATGAGAGCTGGTCACTGTTGGAGGGACAGCATGAGGGCCATCAGTGACCTACAAGTGGCATTGCCAAACTGTAAAAGCAGGTGTAGAAAAGCATAACTCTTTGGGCAGTGCAGGCAAGCCTTGTCCTAAGCTGAAGCACTTCTAAATTCAGACATTTGGAAGGTCCCATGGTACTTTATAAATCCTGTAGAGCACTCTCCAAAATCTGGAAGCTCTGTCTCCTCTTGCTTTGAAGCCAAGAACACTTAGAGCTAATTCTCTCTTCTTTGCCCTTGCCATTGACCTCATTTATGGAGATGAAAGAAGAAAAAACAATTAGCTCACTGGGAAATTCTATTATGTGGAAGGGAGGTGGATGTTTGATCAATACTCTTGGGCTACGGTCTCAGCTGGAAGGGCAGATTTTTGTCTCCCAGATGGAGTGATGCCTGTTAGTCCCTGAGGCTTGCAAGTGGGAAGGATAGCAATCCAGCCTTTTACTTCTGGAAAACTGAAAGATGCCACTTTCATCTTCTCAAGAAATGAACTGCAATACATACTGGACATAATTCACCCTGTTGTTGTTGGGGTGAAAGGGCTCAGTAGGGAAACGTGCCTTTCATTGCACTGTGCCTAATGGTGTAAACCAGAACCCAACCCCAGCCTCTTGCTCTCCCAGCCCAGAAGTGATTTCTCTCTGACTTTCACAGTATCAGTGACTTACTCCATTCCAACCTGTAAGACATTCCCTGAGGTCTTCCCTTGCTCTCTCACCTCGCTCACACAAGTGGGGCCCTGGGCATCACTTGTGCTGTGGCCGGGGGTGTGCACACAGCGTGTCTCGCTGAGGGCAGCCCGTGCCGCTGCGTGTCGGCTGTCACGCCAAAGCAACCTCGCTGCTACACTGGGGCAGGTGAAGCAGATCTGGCTGCTCTTAAATGTTAATACTCTCACTGAAACAAATTAGCATGTATTAGGAGAAGAAAGGGTAAATGGGCTTTTCACTTTGAAGCTACTCTTGAATGATTTGAATCAGTGTTTTTTCCCAACCACTGCAGAAGTATTAATTTATCTCATTTAAGGTTTGCTACTGTGAAAAGACAGAGATGTCAATATTTGTGAGCTCAAGGTTTAATTTCCAGCAAGAGAGCTGTTGAGAAGCTTTAGTAATGTATGGCTAATTTGTTGTAAAGTTAAAACCATAAACTAGCACTGTTAATGGGAATTCTTACACCTCTGCTAATGTCCTCCAACATACACGTATTATTTTCATGCTACTAGTTGCCTTTTGGAATGGATAATTTGCCATAATGAGTAAAGCAATTAATCTGCTGAGCCTCCTATTTTCCTTCCAGCTATAGTTAATATGGAGAGTTGATATATTTAGCATTTTTATTCTATGTCCACTTTAACAGTCTCAATGGTTTTTACTCATGTAAGTGTAAGAAGCCTTTAAGCTACTCTGATAGCAGAGAGCTCATAAATTATCTGCTTTTGCCAAGGTGGGAAGCAGAGCAATGGCATGGCAAATGTCCTTTAGTGCTCCTGGTGCTGGATTTAGAACACTGTAGCTGTGGGTCACAAAGCAGTGATTCTTTATCTTTATCCTGTAAGTGAAAATCTGGGATATTTTTTAAAAAATACTAATTGTTAACTTCATTTTGGCATGTTTTATTCCAATTCGTGTATCTTTCTTTCCTCCCAGTACACAACCAATCTTTTACCAGCTCAGTTGGTCAGAGCATGGTGCTAACAGTGCAAAGGTCATGAGTTTGATCCCTGTATGGGCCATTCACTTAAGAGAGTTTGACTTGGTGATCCTTGAGGACCCTTTCCAACTCAGAATATTCTGTATTCTGTGAAGTCACTCACGAGCTCTCCCTTCCTTGTTTTGTCCCAGGAGTTCAGCTGTAGCACCAGCATTGTACCTCCCCCAGGCAGGCTCTCTGTGCCCCTGGGGGGTCCCTTGGCTCCCCTCCCCACTGGCCTGCTAGAGCCCAGAAAATTTGCTAGGGTTCTATGATCCAGCACATGAGACACAGGCTTTTCTGGTTAAGGTGAGTGATAACTGATCTGCTACACCTTGTTTTGCAGGTGTTTAAGCAGCAAATCTTCAGTGCCAGGTGGCTGGAGTTGGTTCATGTAAAGCTTGAACACAGTCACAAAAGCTGCTGCATTTGGAAGAAGGTGGTGGAGCTAGGTAAGAAGGAAGGCAGCGTTACACTACTGATTCCTCGGCATTGCTGGAAATCTCTTTAGAAGCTGTGTAAGAAAGTGACTTTCTAAGCCAAGTGTGCTGTTGTTTTTATGAATTTTCTATCAGTACTTGCTACATGCAATGCAAAGGGCCGGCTGGACTGATGTTTTTTAGATTGTGCTGCTTTCTGAACATTGTGTTCTGGCGCGGGGTCCAGCTGCTTGGGAGTCCCTGGGGGTGGCAAGGGCTGGAGCACCAGGCCCTGTGTGCTGTGTCCTGGTGAGTGCTCCTAGAGAGGCCTTGGCCAAGGCTTGCAGTCTCTGCCAATTTTTCTTCAGCTCTCACTCCTGGAGTTTTTGCTGTTAGTTTTAAAGAAGATAAATAGCACTACAGAGCTGTCTGTGTGCAGCAGCAGAGGTGACTTACTCCTGCCAGAAGTGAGGTTTCAGTGGGAAATCTGGTCGGGACCCCGGTATGACTTGTCTCTGTTCATCAATATGGACTAGGCATGTGACCTCTCCTGCTCTATAGCTGATAATTTCATTATTGTTTGGACTTACAAAATTATCTGTTGCTAAATATAGCAACAGCTCCTTTCCCGGGTAGTTTCTGGACTAGGGGATTTGTCTGCTTACATTCAAGAAGTTCTGTTTCCTCGTCAGATGATACAGCACAAGATGCCCCCCACCCAGAAATAGCAGGGCTTTTTGAGGGGTGCTCTGGGTGCATCTGGGCATGCTTCACTTCATGGTCTGGCCCCAGCTGTGACCAGGAAATGGGCATGAGCTGTTACCAAACTGGATCAATAGGGGAGAAAAAGAGCTGGTCCATAAAGTCCTAGCAGCAAGGAGAAACTGATTTGGGCAGAAGCACGCACACCCTTTTGGAGTGGGGGTGCCTGCTGTGGATCAGGTCAAGGAGGAGTACAGCTGTCTTCAGTGAGCAAAATGGGCATGAGAAAGTAGTGCTGGTCACGAGGAGGAGTGCAGTGATAGGCTCACTGGTCAGTCAGCAGGCTAAAGTGGTGTACAGTTCTTACAACGCTGAGATGCAAATAAAGGTCTGGTGGAGCCGAGCAGCCTTTCTGCAAGGCTGTTTCTTGGAAGTGTGGGTGACCTTGGAAACAGAAGGGCCCTCCCTCCAAGAGGGCTGCTCAGAAAGCCTTGCAGTGCTGCAGAAGAGGCATTTTGCAATGCACCAGGTGGTGGGGACCAGCACAGGCTGGGATCAGTGCAATCTGGAATACCAGGTGGCATGCTGAAGCCTGGTGCCAGCACAGGCTTGCTATCATTCTCGTCATGTAATTCATTGGTGATCTCGCTAATTTGAAATCCGATCTGTGTTTTGTATTGACTTCAATATCTTCTGCCAAATGAGTGGTAGTGTGAAAATCTAGCATTAATTGTTTGTCAAGACACAGCTGAAGAAACAGTTGAAGTGAGTATGACTCACTTGAAAGAAGTGTTTTTCACCTCTATTTCCCCTCTTCTTTCTACCATGTTCACCTCATCTCCGTTGCCTTTGCACAGTGATGCTTTCTTTAGGGAAAAACATTAGGCTTTGGCATTGAGAACTCTGCAAAGGTACTGCTCAGGCTGCTGGAGCTACTGAAATACTCTGAGCAGCAGATGACAGGTTTTCTGTCATTGCTGCATTTCTGGTGCTCTGGATCTTTTTCTGGATGTCTACAGTGGCATTTCACAGTGGAGTGAGATTCGGTGACCTTTTGCTGGGTCATCAGCATGGGGTTTGTTCTTGCTTTTCTCTCAGTTGTGAAGCAAATGCTGCTGGCACAGTTGGCAAGTAAGACTGCACTGCAGATGAATCTGATGTGATGGGACTGCTGCAGTCTGGAGGGATGAATGTGTGGCAGTCTCTAAAGCCAGGTAACTTCTCAAGTCTTGCTTGTGATATGGCAAAATGAGATGGAATATTTTGGAGTGCTTAATTTAAATGGGTAGAGTATCATGCCTTCTCTTTGCTACTGCATCTTGTATCTATTTCAAGGGAAAATAAATCGCTTTAAAAATGTGTGTCTGTCTATGGCAGAAGTAGCACTGAATAGAAACAGTGTGAAGAAAACAGTCGTGTTTGCAAGCTGTCGGAGAAACTTGCCTCTGATTGATCTTCCGGGTTAGGAGAATGTGACAACCTATAGCAACAAAAGTGAACAAGCATGGGATAAAATACAAGGTCTGCTTAAAAATTTATTAAGTCGAACTCCAAAACCTCAGAAGGGTATTTGTGTTGGGATTTTTCTTTTTTCTTAGCAGTGTTTCTAAACAATCTGTAGTGAATTAGACCTCTACAATTGGAAATTTAATTTGGGGTCATCTTTAAATGAACTCTAAAAGCATTAGACTCTGCTTGGCCAGGATCTCTGCTTTGGGCCTAAGCCCAGCATGTCATCTCCAAATCAATTCCAAGGTCCCTTTCCAGCCCAAGCTACTATTGATTATTTCTCTTTCCTTTTAACAAAAAGTCATCTCTGCGGTGATCACATTATATATCTTCGTCAGTAAATCAGTAAAGGCAATTTCAGACCGAAGGAAGCTGCTGGCTGAGGAAGCACTGTGCTTATCTCTGGCAGCAGTGCAGCAGCTACTGTGTGTGCCTGGGCTGGCCACTGCTCCCCCTGCATGGCCACCTCGCGGGCTCACAAGGCTGCAGCTGCTCAGGGCTTGTGCAAAAAGGAATTTTGCAGAACGCAGATTTTTTTTTTTTAATTTGCAAAATACAGATTTTAGGCACTTGCCCTTCCCATCTCGAGTTTTGGAGGCAGTTTTACCTTTTGACTCATTTTGGAAGTGGAGTATAATCCTGGAGAGAGGGAAGTGCAATTTGGTGGGGTTTGCTTCTGATGGGCTGGTGTGTATCAGAGGTGTTGGGAATGTGTTTTGTCACCTCTGTAGTGACAGGCTGCAACATGTGGCAGGAGGTCTCACTCTTGACCCAGCTGTGCTGTATTTTGACAGAAGATAGGGAGTACAGAATGGTGCTATGAGAAGGTTAGAAGAGTGTTTGTGTAGTATGACTTTTTATAGGCTTAAATCAGACTTTTTAAGTAACAGTTTTGGTTTGGGTTTTTTTCAGGTGAAAATACTCTTTTTTAGTAGAAGCTGTCATGGGAATCCCATGGAAAAAAACTGTAAATAAGGGACTGGTGTATGTGTAGTTTGTGTCAAGGCATATGAAATTAGAATAAATCGCCTAAAATAAAGGCCAGGTGGCAATACAAGCCAGAGAAACGATGCCCTGTGTGCTGCTAACTTTGTTAGTGCAGTTACCAATAATTACCACATCCCTAAATGACCATATTGTATTCAGTAGTGTCATTAAGGTCAATTCACAGTCATAGGATGAAAGGGGACACTCCAGTAGCTCTTAATGTGCATCAAAATGAGAAGATTGATATTGACAAGGTGACCTCAGCTCCGAAGGGGCAGTTTATTTTGAATGGCTGTAGTTTTCTTTTGCTTATGATTGACAGCCTCAGTGGTATGACTGTTTTCTTTCTTTCTGTGGGTTTTTTCTTTGTCTTGAAAGACCACCCCAGTTAATGTTAGTTATTTCATATAACACAGCTACAGTACAAGTAAGTAAGGACCAGTAAGATTTTCTGTAGAAAGTTTCTGTACCCCAGTGCCCAATGTCCCCCAAGTGCCCTTTGATCATTCTCTGGATGACCCTGGCTCTGTGTTAATGTCTGGCATTCAGTTCCGCAATTAAAATGTGTGGCCTGACATCAGTTCCGAATTTGTCTTTCCTTCAATTTTTCATGTCCACCGAATTCATTCTTTTGTCCTCTTAACCTTCTCTGTGTCGGATAACTGTGTAGTTTATCCTTCAGTTGCCATCAGTGGAAAGTTTGCTGTAATTTATTTGCAATTTCTCATCTGGTTCTCTTTTTGTATTGCATTTTATACTGAAAAGGAACTTAATTGGTATTCTGTAAAATTTGGAACCATCAACACTTCTATTTACTTCATAACTTTTTTTTTCCCCAAATAAAGTGATTAAAAAGTTATGCTGTACACTTTTTGGAGGAAGAACTGCATATTCTTCTTCTTTGCCTGCAGAACACATGGGTACATGTAAATTTGTAAACTAAGTTAGCTAAATGTAGGCCCCGAAGACTGTTCTCTGATTATATTGGGCAATTAAAAGCTCAGGCTTAGTGAGCACTGTTGCTATCAGCAGAATGAGAAAGCGTTTTTAATAAACACTTTGAATATCTCCAGGATTTGACTGTTTGACAGTATTGGCTATGGAGGGAGGTTATGCTGTTATTGCTTGAGTAATCAATGCAACTGTTCTGTTGCATTGGAGGAGAAAATTTTACATTAAATTTCTGTTACATGTGGAGGAGAAAAAGAGGTTTTAAAGTGTAGCAAACTTATGAGGAGACACAACTTTCAGTAGAGGGCTCTTTAACCTCAGCTTCCTTGGAGGTTAAGAATACTTATATTGCATTTCTTCCTGCAGAATATGGTGCTGCAACTGTAGAAAATGCTATGCATTGAATAAAATAAATTGTACAAACAGAAGGGTATACCCCCCACCTCCCCAGGCCTCTTGGTTTGGTATAATACAGTGTTAGATATTTGTACAACAGACAAAATGAAAATACTCATCCTTGACATTTCCAATATATGATGCAGCTCGGAAGCAATTTCTGGTGCAGAATTTGTTGTGTTTGCCTTAGGTAAATGGATGGCAAAGGGATGCTTGTTAGGAGAAAATTCTAGAATAATGGGGCCAGGAGCAGTAACTGTTCTTGGGGATGTGAAACATGAGGAGGTGACTTGGCAGTTCTGAATATGTGAGAGCAGGCAGACAGACCTCGAATACCTGGGGTTTTCTGCTCTCCTCTTTATCAGGTTGAGGTCCCCTTTTCCCCATCAAAACTCTCGGGATCCCTGAGCAGCAGCATGCTTCTTGCCTGAGTGTTGAGGCAGGAATTATGCCCGATGTGGTACATAAAGTATGTGAATAAGTGTGCTTATTTTTGTTCTTCCATCAGTACACATGTTGCATTTCAGCTGTTCGTCCAAGTCCATGAATATTTGGAGTGAATATTGTTACTAATAAATAGCAGGCAAATATAACTCTTTTGTCTTGGTATAAAATAATACTGTTAGTTTTTTGTTCAATATCCAGGGAATACTTTGCTTTTAAGACAGGAAGGAGGTACTTTTTAAACTAACTTTTTCTGTCTTCCCTGTCTTCCTGTTAGTCAAATAATGCAGGAAAAAAAGGAAGCAAAACTTAACGAAGAAAAAACCATCGACTAACTTTTAAAAATAAGTTCATAAACTGTGCATTTGTAATAAGTTTGCATTTATTGTTTTTCCTTCGATATTAAGATTTATTCTCCCTAGGGTGCAATAAATCTGAGGTGGAAACAGGCCAGCGTGCGCTCATTTGTTGCCTCTTGGGAAATGGCATTTGCAGAGCGATCGCTGGCCTGGAGACTCAGCTCCTGAATGGGTTAAGAAGTGTGAGAGCAGAGCCAAGTCAGGGACTCCAGAGTGAGCCAGCTGTCCAGGAGAGTGGAATAGAGGTGATTTTATCAAATACTTGGAGAAATAGCTCTGACTTCAGTGACTGGTTTTGGCTGAGCAGCTTGACATTGCTGAGCCCAGTCATGCTATGTGCTATCTCTGTTTAAGGAACTATTTGTATTTAGATGGGCAGTAAAAGTTTTCTAAAATATTTTTTTAAACAAACTCTTATAAACCATTTTTTTTTTTTTTACCTCAACACCCTTTACTGTCTCTGTTGCAGCTTTTTTTTTCCCATGCAGCTGCAAGGAAGCAGTTTGCTTCCATGTGTTCCCGTCTTCAGCGACCTCCTGTTCTGTTCTCTGGCTTTTGAGCAAAGCTCTGGTAAAGCATCTGGACCTGCCTGGGGAGACTTTCTGTGTAACAGACTGAAAGCCTCAACTGGGTTTACACATTGCCTCGAAAAATCTTGAGAGCTGGATTACAGCTGGTTTATTACTGATTGTTACTTTGCTAGATTTTTGTGCAAACTGTTTTATATCCTCTCTTTCACTTCCTAAATTATCTCTGTTATGTGTTAGCACAAATAACGCGATAGAGCTAAAATCCATGGCTTGCTACAGGACACAATATTAGGGGTTTTTTTAATGGTATTCAGTCATGTTGGTGATAACAGAATTTTTGTTAAAAGGTGTTTACCCCTAGCAATATTTCATTAATGGAAAGAAATGAAGATGTCAGACCACCTCTTCTGTTAGAAAGTCTTCTGTCAGAAGCACAAGAACAGGGCCCCTAGAGGCAAAGGGCCTGTATTTTTAAGAGCAGTAGTTCAGTAATTGCTATAGTCTTACTGTAATCCCAGACTGCTTTCTTGGTCTGAGGACAGAGAGGAGGAGTGCTATGACAAGGCATGTATGCCTTTTCTCCCTTCTGTGCTAAGAAAGCAGGAAATTTTGTTAATGCATTTCAAATCTTTTTTTCTTGAATTGGCAGCTGAAGATCCAAGTCTTTCCCCTGCTCCCCTGCCACTGGGAGCAGTAACTCCCTGGTTACTAGATGTATACACAGTAAGGAAGCAGCATTGGTTTGCTTATTGCAAACTGAACTGCACTGAACCTCTAACTTCCTGCCAGGATGCTGTTGACAGCAACAAGGACCCTTTAGAGGTCACTTACAAATAGTGGTTTAAGCTCCTACACAGAAAAATTTAAACTAATTACCCTTGTGTTGAACAAACTGCTCTTTGCCAAGTAACACAATAAAGCGGTGCCTTTTTGAAGGGAGGAAAGGACAGGACATCAGGAAGGAAATTGGGTTTGTACACACTTAAGCAGACTATTTTTTCCCCCAGATACTGCTGTTATGGGAACTTTCCTTCTCTGGTGTCCGAGGAGGCATTGTCCAGTTGCTGCCCATCCTGCAGCCAGAGATACTGGCAGCCCAGGACACCCAGAGGCTCCTCGGCCGCTGCTGCACGTGGGGTACTGCCTAGAGAGGTGAACTTCTGCTGCTCAGCCCTCAGCATGGCTGCAGCTCTTGCCTGTGACAGACAGACTGTTATGGGTCTTTCTGTGGCTGCTGTTTCCTTCTCCTGTGATCCAGCCTTCCTCAAAGCAGCAAGAGAAGTTAGGCTGGCTTCTTTCTGTGGAATGTGTCTTGTTACCTGCTGGGCACTGGGAAGTAGATCTAGAAATACTCTTTGCAGAGGTTCTATACTAGTAATTTATATCGTGACTGATATTTGAGCAGGCACTTGAGCCGGGTGTTTTTATTCTGTGGTGTATAACTGAACACTGGTTTCATGCTTCATAAGTAAGCAAAACAAAGAGAGCAGTGATAACCCCAGAATATCTAACTGCCCAAGGGTGTCCCTGGTCAGTGGGATTAAAGTGCAAAAGGGGCCAACAGAGGTAATCTTTTTATACTGTGCTCTGGGAAGGAATCTCATAGTATGAAATGCCATATGGTGGAGGTGAAGAATGGTCAGAGGCAGGAAAGGCAGCTGAGCCTGGTTTATGCCAGAGGCAAACCCTTTGGTGTGGGACTCTCCTGGCTGTGCCTGGCTTCCGCCTGGTCATGTTTGCTCTTACTGCCTTTGGTCACTGTACCAGGATGCTGTGTTTTATCGATTATGGTTCATTTTTCCATGTTACTGGAGAAGTGGTAGAGGTTTACATAATTCTTGCAAATACTGCTGAGGTAATGTGCGATTGGAGAATTTCCATTGTCTAAAACCTGCTGGTGTTACACTCAAGGTAGAAGAAAGCACATGTGATCCATCAGTTCTAGCATTTTCTTAAAGTGTTTATTTTCTTATTGGGATAGGGGTTTAACCTTTCTGGCTTGTTAGAAAAGACTGGTTTCTTTCAACAAAGTTCATGCAAATATAGGCAAGAAATATTGGAAAAGTACAAAACACTTTACATTCGTTCCCACAAAATAATAATTGAAAAATTTCAGTCTTTACAAACTCCATTATAATGCTACTTAACTGCAGAAATAGAATGTATCTCTTCTAAACATACTCTGTTTCCACAGTTTTCAATAATTTTGTATGGAATATAGTTGGAATGGAAAAAAGATGTGTGTATACAGGCAACCAAATATGAGATTTCTACAAATTCATAGTTTGAGTACATTATAAGTGTAATTGTTCCTGAGTGGCATAAAAAAATCCAGTTTTTAATTTAGGTGAGCGATCTGATTTTACTGGACTGGAGCTGAAAAGCCTTTTACAAAGGTGTTCTCCTCATGCTGCTGGAATTAAACTAATGTTTTGCAGGTCTTGAAGCCAGTGATGATGGAGAAGAGGGCTTTGGACCACGAGGGTTTTGCCTTTGATCCTGGGGTGCACAGAGCCAACCCGTTCTGAGTGTGAGCTGTCACAGTGCTGAGATGCCCAGCTCTGAGCTGTGCTTGCCAAGTCGTAGCCCATCGTGTCGGAGGCCATTCCTGTCTGCTGAGGACGAGCTGTGTGGCTCTGTTACCCCACAGCAGGACATGGCACCTTTTTCTGGATGGCAAAGAGAGTTGAAAAATGCTATGTGGGCTTCTTGTTTTACATTTTTATTGTCACTGTGTCTAGCTGGACACTGTACACGAGCACTGCAGTAAACACCTGTTGCTGCAGCTGGAGGCCAGCTACACCAGGGGATGCTGCCTTTGAGTGGTTCTTCTGATGAAGATTTTATGCTGCAACAATCTTTTGGGTTATTGAGTTCTATAGCCACACAAATTTAAGTAGAAAGGGGGAAAAAAGCTCAAACGTATGTAGTTTTTTAATTAGCAGCAAATTAGGTTAATGTATCCTAATACTTAAGGATGGCTTTCTGAAGAATATTAGATATAATTTTTTTTTATTTGTGAGTATAGGTAGATACAATAAAAACTACAGTCATTGTCTAAAGTTCATAGCTGGGATATTTTCCTTCAATTTTCAAAAGACACCTGAGGTTTCTTTTTGAGCTTATGTTTCAAAACTGATAAAACTCAGCGGGCTTTTTCTTGCTGCAGTATTAATTTCATTTATGAAGAAAGCCAAGAGATCAAATATTGACCTGACCCAGGGAATATATTGACAGTATAACTAGAAACTTTACTGGTTAAGGTGCAGATTGAGAACAGAAATCTCATACCCAGGGTGCAATGAAAGTTTAGAGGCAGCTTGAAGATAATGTGAAGAGACAGGTTGTCTGAGTTAATACCAGATGGGGGAAGACTCTGCAAAACCAGAAGGGAAGAGGTTGCATAATGCCTTTCTAAATTGTATTAGTCTTTGGGATATAGTCTTCATTTTCTAGTACATAGCAAAGTGATTTATAGTCTTGTAATAAAAGAGTGTTTAGAGGGTTAATAATCCTCCTGCTCTTCCAAGCTTTAAGCCATCCATGTTGCTTTCAGAAGCCAAGATATGACCCGTTGTACAATTTATATTTCACTGGTTTCCTTAAATATGCTCGACACTGTGACCAGCAAAGTCCTAGACAATCCTGTAACTTTATCAGGCTTGCATGTTAAAATGCTTGATGATTTCTAGTTTGTTGTGGTTGTTGTGGGTTGGTTGGTCAGTTGTTTGTTTGTTTGTTTTTAATGTAACTCTTCCATTTTTTTTCTGCAGTACTGATGATTTTTTTCAAAAAGACCAGGTTGGAGGGCATGGTAGTTGCTGCCTGGATGTTACTCCTTGCTTGGCCAGTAGGTCTAGGGCAATCGTACTTCTTGCTGTCTACCTGATCAGTCTTTGCTCCACACTGTACATGTCTGTGGCACTCTGCAAACCAGGTCATGGGGCTGAGACATCTCCTGTCTCATTTGCTACTAAACTGAAAGCAACCTAAAATGGCTAAAAGTACTGTATGAGTATTGCATTACGTGATTTTTTGGCTACCAATTACTTGTAGTGCAGTAATTATTAAGTAAAACGGATCTGCCTGAGGTCACAAAGCCAGGAATAGAGCACATATCTCCTGACTCCCCATCCAGTGCTGCAGCTGTTAATTCACACGATTTCTACTTGAGTTCATTAAAAACCTTCTCCCTCAGCTCTGCCTCCCTCAGCAGCCAAAATTTCTCATTTTAATAGAAGAAAGGAGCTTCCTTTGGGACTGTAATTCCCCCCACAGTGAAAAACTTATCCAGCTGAGAGTATGTGCTATCTTTTGAAGTACTGTTAGCCCTTTCTGACCTGAGAAACAAGGGGGAGACTAAACTCTTATATCTAAGCTGGGAAAGCACATCTAATACAGTCAGGGCATGTGTGCTAGACAGTTTTCATGTCTGAATGCTGTAGATAATGCGCTTTAAAAGTTCTCCGAGATGAAAACTCAATCTATTATAGCAAAGATGATGTTCACTCCCCCTCCTAAGCCAACTAAACTCTTACGCAGAGCTACAGAATGGGAAAATGAGTCAGGTGTGGGGACTGTGTGTGGTTTTTTATTGTGATATTTTTATTTGTGTATATCTTGTTTTTCTGGGTTGGTGGTTTTGTTGCAGATTTTTTTTTTGTTATTTTCAATTTTGAGGAGTAGATTTTGAGAACAGCAGGGACTGTTATGGTCTAGTCTGCAGTGGAAGTCAGTGATACAGAACTTCATCCTGTGATTTCTTCGTTGAGCATATAATAGGTGGCTGAATGTATTTTTTTAGGTAGACAGCCATTATTGATCTACTTAAATTAGTGCCATATGAGGACTTAACCTTTCCACATGCCAAATTGTTCCAACTCTCAAATACTAATTTTAGTCCTAATGGCTAAGAAATGGAGGTGTATATACTCTCAGAACACAGCAAACATAGCTCACTACAGTAAGAATGCTCAGAGCATGAGCTAGATGCCATTTGGTAACAAGCTAGATTACACTTATATCTCACTTCAGATAATGCACTAATTTAGAACTATTTAAATCAGAGTTTCATTATATTAATTTACTTCCATGCTTCTAATGTTTCAAGAAATAATTCTGGAGAGAGTTGAGACATTGTTTCAGCATACGTTGTTGTTCACGAAAGATGAATCCTGTATGTTTCTGGATGAAGTCCTACCTCTGTTTTTAAAACAGTATTTTTAAAGCTTAAAAATAAATCTTTTTCCAGCACAACGTATTATTTACGCAAATACAGAAAACGCTCTTAGTGTTCTCAATTACATATAACAAAACTTTCAGTGGAAATTGGTGTTAGATATATTCAGCTTGACTCTGGATCATCTTAAACCCCTTGGGACTTTGATTTTATATTCTGTAGCCTTCTCCAAAGCTTTAATCTCAACACTGAAAACTAGTCCCATGCCATAAAATATTATATGTAATAAAATATATTTTTCCTTACTCCTTGGAATCAAAAAAATGTTTGTTTGTTTTTTTCCTCAGAGTTCTCAGTATAATGCTTTGAAAAGCTGCTACAGAAGCTTAGTGTTATGAGCTAAATAAAATTAAAGTGGCAGTCTGTGTTGTGAGATTGAAGTCAGTGTTGTGGTATGGAGTACACAAGGCATCACAAAAGTTTGTAGTTGTAAGTGTCCAAGAAGCTGTGAGAAAGGAGAGGGGACAGAAGAGTAAATCCCCTCATCTCTGCAGGTGTTTGAGCTATGGGATACAACAGTACTTTAACAGCCTGTTCTTCCCCTCTGTTCCAGGAGCAATGCCAGTGCTTGCAGTAACAGCACTCAGAGGTGACCTTATCATCCTCTACAACTCCCTGAAAGGTGGTTGTAATCAGGTGGGGGTTGCTCTCTTTCTTCAGGTAGCAAGTGACAGAATGAGAGGACACCGTCTTAAGCTGTGCCAAGGGAAATATAGGCTGGATATTAAGAAGAAATTCTTCACGGAAATAGTGGTGAAGTACTGGAATTGTCTGCCTGGGGAGGTGGTGGAATCACCATCCCTGGATGTGTTTAAAAAAAGATTGGATGTGGCACTTAGAGCCATTGTTTAGTTGAGGTGTTAGAGCATGGGTTGGACTCAGTGATCTTAGAGATCTCTTCCAACCTGGTGATTCTGTGAACAGGAAAGCTGTCAGTCTCAGTTGTCTCTTTATTAGCACTCTGTGTCTCTTAACCTTTGTCTCACCTACCTCAGAGGGCACCAGAATGGGGAAGTTTATCAGAAATTCAGGAGTCTGGGTGCCCTAGAAACTGTATTGAAACAGGGCAATGTGTACATGTATGTTTTGCTGCTGCCTCTCCTTAAGGCATTCCATGTTATACGATGTAAAGTGCATGGTGATGTAGTTAGTGATGTATGAGACTAAAGGTAACTATCAAAACCCCAATCCCTGTCTTTTTCAGGTGTCTTTAACTTGGAAAGTGTGACGTGCATAGAAAATGGCATACAATTACCAGTGACACTCAAGTCTTTTATGTGTATGCATGTCCCCCTGTGCTCTTGCTAGTGACATGTGTAGGGTTTTCAATTTTTTTGTTAAATTTTTAAAAATTCTGTCTTAAAACTCAAAGCCAAATTTTAAGGAGGTGAGAGTTCACAGTATGTGATGGGATGTGCACAGAACCTGTAGAAGTCCAGTCCAAACCAAGATCAAGCAAAATTCTCATTTCCTTGTGATATTTAAACTGATTTTAAACTGAAGGACACAAACCCACGTTTAACTTCAACCACAGAATTCAAATTAAGCACACTCTTTGGTGCACATGCTGAACAGGAATCCTACAACAATGGTGCCAGAGCAATTTCTATGGAGCACATGTATGTATAAATGCATATACACTAAAAAGTCATCAGTTTATTGAGGATTGCAATATAGCATGAAGATTTTATGCTATCTCCTGGAACAGTGTTACTCAAAGGAATCAGTAAGGGAAAGGATATGCTTGTAGAACATTTATAATATTGTTGTACTGGCTGTAGCTTCTGATGATGGACAGATTTTCTTCCTTGTGCATCTTATTGGTACTTTTACCAACTTATTTTACAACAGCAATGATTAAATTTAACATTGGTATTTCCTGGTGAATGGGAAATCCTGCTCTGGACTTTGAAACAGACATTTTTCTCTCTATATGTCTAAACGTTCTCTGTGTGGGAGTGTATGTGTGTGTATATATATCAGAACTTTTATACATATATGTTTTTATTTCTATATTAGCTCAATACTGCTTCACTAATTTTCCTTTACAATTTGTCTTATGAATCAGAGTGGTATTTTGATTGTACAAAAGTCATCTTCATGTAGTCTGCCAAGCACTGGTGCCATGTTTTACTGGACTGTGATTTTTATATACCTATAGATACCTATGGCTATATATACAGCTATATAAAATCAAACAACACCTACATAATTGCTCACAGAGAGAGAATGAGGTTTATATAGCAATTTATCACAGATTTTGTCAGTGAAAAGGAGAAAGAGATGATCCTACCTCCAGCCATGGCTCTAATCTTTTCATGAAGGGAACTGTCAGATGGGCTTTGATTCTTCCTATCTAATTGTGTCAAAGAGTTTGTGTCCCATTTCTAGCAAAGAAAGAATGAAAACTGTTAGTTTTTCTATAAATATATATGCATGAAAAAAGAAACAGCCTGACTTATGAGGATTATTTTCTGCTTTTCTTCTTATTCTTCCTTGAAATGTTCAGAGATCCCTGTCAGTGTTCTGAGACGTTAAATATTGATCAGCAAGTACAGAACAGTAAGCCTAACAATTTCTCAAAAATAAAAAAACCATATGGACAATGTAACTATTCTCATTTTACAGATTAGAAAGGTCTGTTTTAAGGATTATAGATTTTACCTAAGGCTGTAGGGAATCCTGGCTGAGCCTGCAATTAAATGCAGTGTGTCTTGTTCTAATATCTTATCTGTGAAATGCTGCTCACTTTTAACTCACAGTTCACCTACAGGTACAGTACATTGTGGTTCAAATAAGATGACTCTTGTGTGTGGATATGGTTTGTAACACTCTGGTAGTAGTTTGGAAAGGCACATCAGAAAATGTGTGTGTAGGGGGGAGGAAGAGAGACACATCCGTCTGTTGCAATGATACAGCATCTACGATGATGTGCACTATTTGGAAAAAGAACCCATTAAGAACAGCAAGCTTGAAAGCCAAAACAAATGACAGGATATGTGAAGGATCAGTTGGATAGAGCATCTGTTATTAATACTGAACAGTACTTTTTGAAAACAAATGTGAAGT
>WEIT01011430.1:1962-53629 GCA_013389985.1 Dryoscopus gambensis
ATTTAGCTAGACCAACCTAGAACCCACAGTACTAACTGCCCAAAAAAGGACACAGTCTTGTATTAGCTAAGGAAATTATTTGAATTATCATGTTTTATCCAGAGCCATAACAGTGCAGAAACGCATTTCTTCCTGGCAGCCACTGAATTAAGTGCTGCTTCCAAAGCTGATTAGGTGCAGAATGGCAATTTCAGAAGTTGTTTTGGCTTTTCGGGTGAGGTGGACGAACAGACTGAAAGACAATTTAGCATTGTAAATATGTGCCTCATTGCACACAGAGTAAAACCTGCCAGCTCAAGCGAGATGTTTTTCCCCTTTTTTGAGGAGTTTTAAAAGAGATATCTTTTGGATTAAAACCAAGGGGAACGTTGAAGTCGTAAGAGCACAGACCAGCTCCTACTCAGAACAGTGAAAAACAAAGATCCTGTTGTTCATAACTGCTCTGATCCCAGGTCATGTTACCTTTTTGTGGCATTAAGCAACAGCTGCTTGAAAACTGTCTTTCCGCAGACCAGGGGGACAAAAACACAGCAGTGTAGATCAGTACTTTTCTGATAACACTAAAAAACTAGGGTCCAGTTGAGCTGCTAATAAAGCCTGCACAAGACATTCTCTCACACCCCACATACTCTTCTGGTGCTTGTTCAAGGCACAGTTAGTCCTTTTTAATCATATATTAACCTGTTAGCTACTCTTAGTCCAAAGATTCCCACCCTCTCTTCCTTTGCTGTATAGGAGGTAGGTATCACCCAGACTTTTAGCTTTTTCCGACAATTCCTGCAGAAAAATCTCACCCGCCAATCTCCAAGCCACAAACGTCCCTCTCTGCTCAAGGAAGGTCACCACCTATCTTCTCTTGTCTGTTTGCCCAGGGTATTTGATTCTCTCTCTTGAGGTAGAGCTGAATGCAGTCTTTTACATCTGCCTCCTTTGGGCTTGCAGCCGTACTGCGCAGCCATCCGGGAAAGTTCCAAGGCCTCTCTTTTGGGGGAAAGAAAGTTGTTCCGTAACACCTGCTTAACTAAGTATTACTAAAGCTCATGATCCTTTTGGATCTTCACATCACTTTTTCATCAGTAAACCGAGTACAGATCCATGACCTTGCTCCAGTCTCTCCCGCAGTGGAATTTCAAGTGCGATAATTGCCACATTTTGTTTCAATATGATTTTTACTGCTATTAAATTTAAACCAAGTATGAGTTGCAAATTGCTTCTAGCCTAGGGCAGACACATCTTACTCCAGGGCTTAATACTTTATTTGACCCTAGTTTGACTTCATATCAGGATCTACAAGACTAATCAGACTGGTAGCTTCAAAGAAGCATCAGGCATTAGCTTTTTAGGCCTTTTTCTTAGAAATTTTTCCTCTAAGAACAAGCACAACATGAACAGTAGTCAGTTTAAGAACAACAAAGACTGTTTCCACAAGCTTTTCCTTTTCTCCCAAATAGGAATGTGATTCAAGGACCTGCAAAGCCTCTATGTACAGAAGTGACCTTATCTAAAAATGTTGCACGTAAGGCAGTAACACAGGTACTAAAAGCCAGAATACCCGTGTGCACAAGGCACTTCATATGTACAATACTCTATTTATCCTCTTCAGGAATTCTAACCTACAAACTGAGTCGAGAACAAACACAAACTGCATCTATAATAAATTTGCCTATAGGCAGCAATATAGTCATATTCTGCATTTACAGGAAACTCACTAATGGATGTGGACACAGCTCGTAAAAGATCTGAAAGCTTGGAATCTTCTCATTCAGTTCATTTCTTAGCATCTGGAAGGGCTATAGGAAATCTTTCCTCTACACATTTTTGACCCTTTTTCCAAAATTCATACACTTAGTATCTTTTGTACTGTAATAGATGAGGCTCTTTTTCACCTCTGTTTGCATGCCATCCCAAAAAGTCATGACATTATTAACCTCTGTTTTCCAGCATCTAATAGATGTCACTAGAAAACCAGTTTTAATAAATGCATCCTGGAACATTCAGTTTGGAGCTAAGGTACCATGTGTGAAAAGGAAAAATAATGATAAGTGATAAATGGGATAAAGATTTTAGGGAAATTTTATTGTATTTAATTAATCTAGCATTTTTACTAAGTTGCTTTCAAGTGAAATGGCTTTTTACCAACTCCTTTTGAAAAGGTTAGAAGGGTATTCCCTGAGCTACAATCATTAGCATATAGATGTCTCTAAGTGTTAATTTCTGTTTTCACTGAATGAATGTAATTTAAAATGAGGCCCTTTCAAATCAGTTAACTTTGGCCATTTGAGGAAGATAAGAAAAACGGACTCAAGCATGAACCCCAGCAAAACCTGCTTCTTAAGGATAAATATATGTGGCTATTTAAAAGTCTCCATTGCCACATGCTGCAAATGATAGATTCCAGGAAAATTACGAGAAAAGGTGGATGATGTGATTAAAGTCCTTCCACTAGGTGATAGAATCCATTAATAGGGTTAACAATAACAAAAAAGAAGGGTTATTTTTATAGTTCATTTTTAAAAAGAGTTGAAAACCAGCCTAGAAATTACAGCAGTGGCAATTAGTTTTATACCTACAGCAAAACGTGTTGAATTTCTTCTCTTTCAGTTTTATGCAACAAAGGAAGAATAATTTAGGAGCTGATCTATCTCCCAAATTAATGAATAATATACCAACTGTCATCTTCATCTGGATAAGGCTCAGGAGTGTTTTGAGGTTTTCATTTAAAAATAACCCAGTACATGTTCAGTATGATGTGCCACGAACTCTGACACAGCCGTCCATCCAGGCCTGCCACATGCCCCAGGAAGGGAGGGTTTCTCTTCAGCAGGTTTCTAGCACATATACACCATGGAACATGGCTAATAAAGACACAGAATATTTGTAGTTAAACATACCTCATTCTCGAACACAAAATCATACCTTCACCAGAACACAACTTTTCTGAAATTACGTTTTTCTCCCAAGTGCTCATTTCTTGCTTCAATGTTTTTAATCCATGGAGAAAAACAAAGAAACAAGCAATCAACTTCAATCTTGGAGAACAGGAAATAAATATGAAATTTGGGAAAGTGATTTGTCCTAATCTACACAGAAATTCCACCTGTTCTGGCAAAGCTACAAGGTTTTTGATTCTATTTAATTTGCACATGTGAAACGATCATTGCCATATTTTGGTTATGTCCTCGGAAAACACGTTTGCTCTAAACATACCGGGATCTGGAGAAGTCAGACCCAAGCCACACCATTTCTTTGGCAGTAGCAGATCCCTCAGGTGTGGCAGGTGCTAAGAAGGAAACCAGAAAGACCATTCTTTGTTTTTACCCATACAAGATATGATTATACTAGGGAAGGAAACAATGCAATGATCAGAAAGTCAAAAACAGGAGTCAGCAAGAAGAGAAACTAATGCCTTGTCAGCCCTCTTTTCAGGAAGGGAGAGCAGTAGCAGCCACAAGACTAGGTCTGATAGATAAAATTGAAGGTCAGACCATACATACATCAAAAATACGATTAAAAAAAAACCCACAAACCCCTGGTTCTACATTCTTGTTCATTAAGAGAGATTAATAGATATCTTCTGTTATTTCTCTTTGACACTTCTACAAGCTGCTCCATTAAATCAGCTGAAGATTCCTATTGTAGACTATACCTGATGGACTGGTCAAGAGAGAAGTGACTGTTTTTCCTTACAAATAATGTTTCTCTTGTTCCCTACTTAATAATCAAAATCACTTAATTATACTCAAATAGCATTTAGATTACAAAGTCATAGAACACTCTGAGTGGTCTCGAGTTCAACTTCCAGTTCTGCACATCGCCAAAAATCACAACACGTGCCTGAGAGCATTGTCCAAACTCTGGAGCTGTCATGCTTGGTGCTGTGACCACCTCCCTGGGGACCCTATTCCAGTGCTCAACCACCCTCTGTGTGGAGAGCCTTTTTTTAATAGCCAACCTAAACCTCCCCTGACACAACTTCAGGCCATTCCCTTGGGTTCTATCGTTGGTTACCAGGAAGAGAACAACCCCTGCCCCTGAACTTGCCTTCATAAGGAAGCTAAAGACTGCAATGAAGTCTCCCTTGTCCAAGCTGAAAAACCAAGTGACTTCAGCTCACACAACTTCCCCTCTAGACCATTCACCATTGCCATAGCCCTCTTCTGGACACCCTCTAGTAGCTTTGTATTGTTCTTATACTGTGGCACCCAAAAATGCACACAATATTCAAGGTGAGGCCGCACCAGAGCAGAGCGGGACAATCCCCTGCCTCGCCCAGCTGGCGATGCTGTGCCTGATGCACTCTAGGATAGAGTTGGCCCTTTTGGCTGCCAAGGCACTGCTGACTCATATTCCACTTGCCATTGACCAGGATCCCCAGGTCCCATTCCACGGGGCTGCTGTCCAACCTCTGTTCCCATCTGTAATGTACACGCAGGGTTGCCCCATGCCAGGTCCAGCACTGCAGAATCCAGCACTCACCCTTGTTAAACTTCATACAGCCTGGTGACTGCCCACCTCTCCAATTTGTCAAGACTTCTTGGCAGGGACTCTCTACCCTCGAGGGAGTCAACAGCTCCTCCTAATTTAGTGTCATCAGCAAACTTAATATACCTTTGAGTCCTGCATCCAAGTCAACATTCGCCAAGGGAGGAAATAATGCATTAAACAAGCACTGACAATTACACAGGCATGCAGACTACTGATTTGAGTACAAATGAATTACTCTTCCTGGGAAAGGTAACGCCAGTGCAAACTTTCCCCTCTAGATACTCTAGACAATGTGTCGAGATCAGTTTTCTTGCCTCAGACTTCCCTCTTCTCTACCAACAGCCAAAAGACAGGCCAGCCGATGTCATCTGTAGTATGGATAAAAGACTATTTGGACTTGGACTAAGACCAGCAACGTGATATATGAAATAAACTGAACAGATGGTAAGAACATTTAGCTTTGATATTATTTTTTATCCTGGTCACTTTTCTGCATCAGATTTGCTCAAAATATGCTGATTATGCAAACCCTGAAAATAAGCCTTATAATCTTCAGATAAACATATATACATTATGCAATCTAATATTGCAACAGCAAATATATAAACAGATCAACCCCTAGCTGGTATTACTATGAATTTTTGCTAATAAATCCAGCTGGTTTGAATAAGCCATGCAGTGGAACTGCAGGTACTCTGGTCTCTGCTGTTGGATATGAATTGGCCAGAGAAGGAGGGATTTCCCATACACATAATTCTTCACAAGATTTCCTAAATTTACACTATTTATGAGCATTATCTACACTGCATATTGGCTTCAACAACCCTGTTCTATGAATAAGAAGAATTTGCATGTAAAAGGCCAAGTGAAAGTTATGAAATCACTTTACATAGTTACAAGCCTATCTATGCTATCCACTGTACAGTGTTTTAAACAAATTCCAAATTAAGACTTTCATTTTGGTTTCTAATCTGAAAGGCACTCAGAAAAAGCACTGATATACTTTTTACTCTCATTTACATCCTTGAAATTCTATTTCACTTTTGAAGTTTTCCTACATACAGTTCCCATAGAGTTTCAAAAAGTTCAATATTTAAATTTCTTCACATCATCCCTTCCACAACAAAAATTACTAAAAAAACCCCATGTTTTTTGAAGAGCTCTAAATAAAAGAATGCCATCATATTCTGTATTTTTTGCAAGGCTCTTCATGTAAGTAGAATACTTGTACTCTGTTCTTACTATGTATGAAATGTGCACAGTCTTTAGAAATGCAGATAATCAAAAAAAGAGCCACTAGGGAAACAAAGTAATAACATTAGCTAATGCCACACAGTAATGTTTATTTAACAAATCTGTGTTGCATGCCTGACATTTCCCCTGGCATCAATTTATTTTGTTTTGCTTTTCTGTGATAGTAGCACAAATGCATTTAAAATGTAAACTTATTTTACACCTACCAAAGTGTATACACAATATAATAAAAACATATACATCTTTTTTAATATCTTATGGGAATACATACTAGAGATGTGCAGAAAGCCCAGCCGCCAAAGTAAACTATCTAGATTATGGAAAATGTTCATTTTTAGCTTTCCCAATAGCTACTAAAACTGCAATTGTCAGTGCACTGTACATCACTGCATTATGTTATTTATAGAGTGCCACAATGTGACAAAATGATGCTATCCATCAGGATCCAATCTTAAGTGAAAGTGGCAGGGGAAGTGGAGTGGATGGAAAGATATCTTCACAGACCATTCAAACTGGCAGTTTGGAATAGTTACAAATGGCAATTTTCAGAAGTTTAATTTACTGGTCATTTGTAAAAGTGTACACAAATGATTCAATGAATCAAATTAGAAAAAAAGAAGTTTCTACTTTCAAATTTCTCTGTAATCAAGCCATCTCTTGCTCCACTTTCCTTCCAGACAAAGTTCATACTGCATCATTCATCCACTCACTTCATTAGAGTCCTAGATTTGTCAGCCTTTCTTTTCAGGATCTGTACCTTTCTTGACTTAGAAAGCCAGCCCAGCCAGTAGCCTCAAAAAAATCCTATTTATTTTCCCTCTTCCTTGATATCCAAGAGTGTCCTATCCTTGCAGCCTCACTGGACTTTTTCTGAACATTGACAACCCCAATTTCATGTCTTCTCTTCTAAAATATTGAAGTTATATCAGACAACAACAAGGATAACACTGAACAACATACCAGGCAGAATGACATCATCCCTCTTGTATATACCCATAATCTACTTCTGTGGTAATTTTTTTTTTCTTTTTAAATGGGAGATAAAATAAGTGTCATTAAATTCAAAGTACTGGGGAAGAATAACCCTGAGGCATGCATATGCAGTGATTGGTCAGCAGTTAGATACTACCACTACAGAAACACCAGTTCAGTTCTCAGCGGTCAGAAAAAATAAACAGTATTAAAAAACTGATGAAGAAAAAAAACAAGGGAAAACAAACAAACAAAAAAACTCAAAATATTACATGACTTTGTAAATCCAAATACTCACAAACCTTTTCTTTTAAATGCAGCCCTGACTACCTCATTAAAGAGCCAAGAGGAATACAGACAACATTCAAAAGGGAGATAGTTCAACTCTTCAACTGGTCTCTTTCCCAGCAAAGGAAGAGTTTCCCCCATGCCTATAAAAGTAACAATTGCTGAAGTAAAGCACATCACCTGCTCACTACTCGTTGCTTATAAACATCTGGTAAACATATGGAGAAGCATGTTTAAAAGGACACAAAGAAATTTCTCCACATAATGAGAACTGCTACTCTGCCTGAGAGGGGGTGGAAGTCAAGAGTATAAATGGGACCAAATAGCTGCCAATAGTTCATGGTCCAGTTATAACTGATTAAGAACAGGCAAGATGCAGCCCACTGAAAGAAGGTCTCTAATGACAGACTGGTTACAAAAGGAGACCCAAAATGGAGGGTTCTTCTTCTTCCATACAGCTGTTATTTCCTATTCCCTCTAACAGCATTTAAAATTGACTTAAATTAAAGTTAGAAGAGACTATTGAGTCCATTTAATTTAAGTTAATTTGGAGACACTAACATAAATCATAATGAGCATCTCTCTGTCCTACCCACCATTTTGGGGATGAGGTGAGGAGAAACCCTTACTCTCAAAGTAGCTGTTCCTAAAGGCAAAGGGTACTCCCCTTTTCGAATTGTTTAATCTCATTTCTTCAGTGCTCTGTTGTGCTTTCTCCATCTCTCCAGCAAAAGCAGTCAGCTTGCATTTCTACCTCTGACAATCATTAACTGTTTTCCAGATGCAGAAATTTGGGGCAGAAGGCTTCACAGGAGAGAGGATACATCAAAATTATTCCTTGACCCAAAGGAAATGATAGCCTTTAACTCATCTGCATGGGCCTGTACCTCCAGTTATTAGCCGAAGTATTGAAAAATAAGGAAGCTAAGTGGAAAACAAGGTTTAACAAGGAACTGTACACATCTAGGTAGTTTTGACTAGATATGAAATTAATACTACAGGGTTTATGTTCTGTTAAACTATCCTTAAGAAAATGGGCCTAGATATAGAACTTATTTTATAACGTAGAAGTGTAACTGCTATTATTTCCACAGCAGAATCTGGAAGAATATGCTAGGATATGCTGCCATATGGTCATATTTGCTCAGTTCCCCAGTTCCATCTATTTTCTTCTCCGATACAAGGGCAGCTTGTGTTGCACAAAAAAAATTAAAAAATAAAAAAATGAAAAACCCCAAAAACAAAACAACCCCCCCAACAAAAAATGCAAACAAGAAAAACAAACCCCAACAACAACAAAAAAAAATACCCAAAACCAAACCTACAAGCCATTACATGAAAAGGTATTAGTCTAGGTATAATGCATGACTTAAAGATCTGTTGGCCTATATAGAAATATCACTGTTTACTTATTTGACTAACTCCTCTATGTGGCAGGAAAAAAAAAAGATCATGAATACTTACTCAAAGACATTACGTGCTTTGCATTATAATAAATACGTCTACACATAGTAGTCACAGCTGAATGCCATTAAATGTACTAATAGCACACTGATATATTTGGTACACTGCTATGCTCTGTTAGTACGTACAGAGTACAGAGGTTATAGTTCAGAAGATGTCCTGCTGGGTACCAAGAGTCTAACACTTGAACATGTTCATGGAATTATTTTTGAGTCTGCCATCTTAAAAATAGCTTGACTAATATTCACTAAAAAGCAAACAACTGAAAACAGACCTCCTCTGACCTCAGTGTACCACAGCAGCATGATCCTTTTCCATCTACCACCAGGATCAGTAATAAATGAAGTAGCAGATATCTCAATTTTTAAGCGCAAGACACCTCAGTGTACTTCTTTGGTACTCTTTTTCACAGTTTCATGTACTCCTACTCTCTATTACCTCCGCAGAAAACTCTAGTCTTTTTTGGTTGGCAGAGGAAAACTGAAAATCTTCCACAAAAAATTGTAATCACTATATTTATTCCACATTCATCAACTTGATATGATGAGCCTTTATTGTTCTTCCTCCTAAAGATGTTCTTCCAGCACAAACACCAGGCAATGCAGAAATGTTTAGGTCAGACTAATGTGTTACTGGCTGTAGACTACAGTGCTTTATTTCCCTTCTTCAGTGCCAGTGCTGTTTATCCTCATAAAGGATAGCATCATAGCATCCTCCTTTGCTACTACTCTTTTTTCCTAACCTGCTAGTTGCCCTTGTCTAGATCTGTCATTGCCTCTATCCCAAGCTCAAAAACTTGGACAGTAATATTCAAGATTTCCTATCAGAAGTCCATTTGGAAGTGTCAGCTGAGAACAATGTGCAAAAGCCACTACTCTCTGAAGCCTCACTTTTTCCTGGGTTTCTACTACATAAATAATCTCCTATGCATAAAATCATAGAATAAGCTGAGTTGGAAGCGACCCATCAGGATCATCAAAGCCCAGCTCTTAGCCCTGCACAGAACGCTCCCCAAGAGTCACACCATGTGCCCAAGAGTATTGTCCAAAGGCTTCTTGACCTCTGCTGTGACCACTGCCCTGGGGAGCCTGTTCCCGTGCCCAACCACCCCCTGGGTGAAGAACCTTTCCCTGATATCCAGCCTAAACCTCCCCTGACTCAGTATCATGCCATTCCCTCAGGTCCTGTCACTGGTCACAAGAGTGAAGAGATCACTACTTGTCCCTCCACCTCCCCTCAGGCGGATGTTGAAGACTACAATGAGGTCTCCCCTTCCCCACACTGACATCAGCTGCTCCTTATAAGGCTTCCCCTCCAGACCCTTCACCATCTTCACGGCCCTCTTTTGGACACTGTAACTTGGATACATAAGGTTTGGTTTTGACTTTTTATTATTCAAAACAAACAAGCAAGCAAAAACCCAAAAAATCAAAAACAATACAAAACCAAAAAAAAAGAACAAAAACCACAACAACCCACCTAGATTGAGGGTTGTTTCCCTGCCCTGCTCATATAAAAGGTACCAGAATGTGTTACAAATAATAAAATTGAGGCAGCAGTCTAATTCAATACACAGGAAAGTAGTAGTATGCTGGGATTCACTGACAACTGCTGCTGACACACTTGACTGAGATACCAATTTACTCTTATTCCTCTTCCCCCTACCCACAAACAACGTATAGTATAATGAAAGATGAAAATCTGTTTGAGACTAATTAGAGATAAAGAAGTGCTTTGCACAGATTCTCCTTTACCAGATGGTTTCCACTAATATTCACTAATAAAAGCCTGTTTGAGGAGCTTGCATTCAGTCAGACTGGAGAAGGCAAGAAACAGCACAACTATGTCAGCAATTAACTTCATTAGAAAGATTCTGTGTCAGTACTGTCCAGGAACTCTCTGGTTTTTACTACTTCCTTTACTCTGTGCAGATTTATTTTCTGCAGTGCAAAATACCTTACAGCCTTTCTGTAGCAAACCTGGGGTTTTTGGCTGTGAAGACAAAGTCTTAAGTGGAGTCCTGCCAATATATGAACATGCACGTATTAATGTGAATCCTTGAAGATAGTACTACCTCTGTCTTTCATTTATCTTCAATGTAAACATACTATCTACGAAAAGTTTTGAACTACTACACTATGACAGAGGTCAGCCAATGTATCAAAATCTCTCTGTTGGCAAGATACTGATTCATCTCAAGTGTCATCAAATTATTTTTGGCACCATTTCTCTGTCTCTCCTGTTCCTTATTACATCACTGCCCAGATCAAAATTCAGAGAAGTGTATTTTCTATGAAAAATATTTAATTCAAGTAGTAGGGAAAACAACCACCTGGCTGTTTGTCAGAAGATCTAAGGTAACATACATTTAAGCATGAATTGCAAATCCTTCCCAAGCAAATAAAGTATTATCATGTAGAACCTAGAAGCTATTTGCTAAATATGACAAAATACAATTAGATTGTACACACACATTTTAGATATGAAAAGTAACCACAAAAATACCTACCTACTCAAAAAATATTGACCCACCTCCCTTAAAAAAAAAAAAATCATACTTTGTATTTCTTAATGCCCAAGAACCATTTCAACCCACGGTCTTGTCCCTTGCTCAGATCCTCTCCATCACCTGATGACTTTTTGCCATCTTCCTGTGCTCTTTCTGGTGGGATTTCTCATTACTGATCTTCACTTAAAATTATTCTATCTTCTAAATACCATCTTGGTTCCACCCACACAGAGCAGACCAAGTGATTCGTTCCTCCTCCTTCCTCGCACATCAGCGAGAAAACAAACCTGAGGTCAGGACTGATTGTTTATTTTGCCTCAGAATCTGCATGCACAGGCAGAATACTCATCTCCCTCTGTACCAATTACACTTCTACAAACCGCATTGATATGAAATCCCTACTTTACTGAAACCATCTTAAATATGGGTGTACCTTGAATGTCCTCTGGCAGAAAGGCAACAAAAGAAGAGATTGTCTGAGATGATCTTGTGCTGCCTGTGAAGACTATTATATGTCCAGATAGAGCAGGACTAGAACAAAAGAACCTCTTCACCAAACCTACTGCTAGAGCCAAGCAATTTAAACTCACATGACGATTCCTGGGACACAGAAATTCTTTGCAAGAACACTGTACAGAGGTACAGTTTATAGACAGGTCGTTTTGTTTGTTTAAAAAAGAAAAGAATGGAATTATTGAGCTTATTTGATACTTTGAGCCTGTATGTAAAGTGTGCATTTTTAAAAATAATCATCTGCATTATGAAATCTGTGACATCATGAAAGATTCTATAAAGCACTTTTTAAACTGTCCCAGTTATATATGTGAAAAGAAACTATAAAAATCAGAATGAATGAACAATTCTTAAATTAGTACAAGGGCAGAGCAACAGCTTTTTTCAAAAATGGCTTTTATGCTGAACATGTTTGCAGTTTTCAAATTTATGGGTGTAGCTGTCAACATGCATATTCACTTTTAGAATATCATCCTGGTTTAATGAGGTCTCCTGGAATGATTTCTTTTAATAAGAAGTTAACATGCTTACATATGTGATTTCCACCTTTCTACTTTTTTTTAAAATATCTAAGCTACTCTTCAGCAGAGATATCACAGCAAAGTTTAAAAGTAAACTTCACAGCACATTCAAATACTTCAACACTTCAAAGTCAGCTTTCAATGAAACTTTCAAGTAACAATTGTCAAAGCTAACTCCTAGCAAGTGTAGATCTGTATCTTCAACATAAGAAACCTAAGCCAGAAAAGAGTCACAAGACAACTGCATTTTAATTACAATTACATACCATCACCAAATGATGCCACATTAGTAAATAGAAGACTTACTAGTCTTCTCATCTTTGCTCAGGCCTCATAATTGCAACTCATACAACGTGTACACCTCACTTCTTTGTCTCACCATCTTGCCACCTGTCTGCAGTTTATATTGTTTCTGCTAGGCAGAGCATAAGATGTTTAGATTAAGATAATACACACAACCCCCTCAGAACAAAACTTCCCCTACAACATCAGGCTGCCAAGTGATACTTTGAGAATTATCCAGTAAAAATACCAGTGCTTCACTTACTGAGAACTGCTCCATGAGACTCCACAAGTCACTGACAGAGTTGGTGAGGATTTTCAGACTCATACGCATCCCTGCAAGAACATCTCAATTATGGGTCAAACAGATTAAGACTCCTCCCCTGCCCCAAGCAGCTGAAGTAGTTGTTCTTTTCCAATGTATTCCATTTCATCTTCTCATTCACTTTTCTGCTTTTCAGGGTTCAAAGTGACACAGATCACTTGGCTAAACTGCCATACTTCTCTAGCTTTTACTTGGAGCTTGTTTCCTCCAGATCCATCATCACTGTTCTCTCCTTTGGAAGATCCCTATTTGTTTCATTCTTCTTCTCTTGCACTTCCCACAACCACTCTGATATACTATAGTCAGTTACCTCAAGACCGATGGGGTTTTTTTGGTCTGTATAACCTAACATAGCAGAATTTCTCCACCATCACATTTATTTGTGAAGAGTCTGCATAAGATCAAATACACGTTTCTCCTACTGTTACAACTTTGAAAACATCCTGAACAGTACACATTCATGAATCCATTAAATATCATGCTTTCCGCACTAGATTCAGCAACTCTGCTTCCAGATTACATCAAAAACTTGTTCACAGAACTTACAAACCTCTTTTCTATAGGAAAATATCTAGGAAGATAAATAACTGACAAAAAATTAATTGAGAGATTAATTTCTGCAACTAATAAAAATATAATTAGAAAGAATTATATACAGAAGACAACATAGGTTGAAAGCCAAGAAGAATGTCAATAGTTAACATTCTTGCAACTCCTTGGATAAATGTGATGGCAAAAGCATATTCATTCTTCCCTGTGTTTCTAAATCCATGCTGAGTGATGTGGCCTTATTTCAAGTGGAAGTAGAAGCAGAAGTGGAACACACATTCCTGCAGACAAATAAGCATTTCACTTCACCACAGAACAACCTAGAATTTGTTTGTTGCAAACTTCCATTATCTTTACCAAGGGGTAATAAAATTCAGCTGTACTTCTTTTTCATGAGAAGGCCTTTTTATGCCCCTCCTGTACTGTTGGTACTCTGAATTAGCATGTTAGTTTTATTTCTAGCAAAGAAACAGAAAGAATTAGATCATTACTTTAATGGTTTTTAGTTCATAACTCTATAGTGATGAGGGATGAAGAACTTTTTCTTTAAAAGTGTCATACATCTTACACTTTCACAAGGCCAAGGCCACTTCAAATATAGATTCCTACTGCAAATTCTTTCTTGCAGGAAAGCTAAGGGCCAGCATGGGGGAGGTTTGGTGGGGGTTTTGAGTGGTTTTTTTTCTTATGCATACACAATACAGGATAATAAGCATAAACAGCAATATCAATGTACAAGAGAAAACCATTCTTAATTTTTAGTTCAACTTCATATACTGCTCTTCATTTACTTCAAAAATAGAGATGGATATTGTTCAGTCACAGTGAACCCAGTGACCACAGTCCATCATTAAATATAATACCAGCTACAATTTCCACTTCAGCACCAATTGAAGTATCACCTTATTACACTTTGTGAATTTCCACAAGCCCTCCAAGTTATTTTTGACATCTTTGACTCTGATCCTGCCAACACTTACACACATTATCTTAAGCATACTGAAATCCATAGCGTTATGCACAGCACACAAAGAAGTGCACGCATCATTTCAGAAATGAGGACTTCATTAGTTGTTCAGTACAGAAGCAAACCCCTCCAGACATGATGTGTACAGGTTAGGAAAAGTCACTCCAATAGCATATCTATTGTTGTTCCAAGTGTTAGCATCTCTTAAAATTCTCTCAGTACCCTTCCATCCTCCTACACATATCACCTCCTTTACATTCTCCCTAAATGCCTAAAAATAACTAGCTATGCATATGGTCTGAGCACCACAGCCCTATACCATGTAACTGGGGAAAAAATATTTTAGTTTGCATAGTTGACCTCACATCCATCATCAGAAGATATTTTTCCATGAGTTATTTCCCAGAACTTAAACATTTAGCATAGGCTGCAGATTTGGCAATTTCAAAGTTCCACACGATTTAGCAGAACAAGCTTTCTATGTTAAAAAATTACTACATCAAACTACAAATTAACCAAAAAAAAAAAAAAAACCCAACCTGTGAAAGCTTCATGTGTTTTTTCCCCCACCTGCATTCTCTCACATTGCAAAGATTTCAGTGGAAATTATATATTTCATTTCCCGCAGTTTAAGACTTCTTTTCATTTTAGAAAGTTTTCACTGACATTAAAAACCAGTCTAAACTTACGACCTCACATAGCAACATAGCATTCTATGCCATATTCAGGAATGGGAGACTAAGCACTCATTCTTTGTTCAGCTTCAGCCACAAGGAGAATAGCAGGAAGCACCTCGGTCAATGCGCTCTCAACTTTTTTCTATCAACATTCTTGCTCTAGCTAATGCTTTTTCCTCTGCTCCTTCCTTGTCCCCAAGTAGGTGACTGGTATAGTAGAAGGGGAAGCTGAAGTATCTCTGTCAAAAGTGGTGTTTTGAATTAGCTCAGAGCAAGAAAAAGGAGCTAGGACAGTTGTACATCCAAGTCAATGCATCTCCAAGAGCACTGCAGCAATGCTTCCTGAGATTGCATTCTGCTGAGGAAGCTCCTAGGTCACAGTCTTAATTTCCTACGATCGAAGAGTCACACCTTCTATTTTACCTAAAGAACAATCATTTTTACTTAGACTTCTCTTTTCCTGTGAGCTCCTAGCCATGCAAGCTCAGTGGGCACAGCAACGCAAACACTATTGTTGGGTCTCACTCTTGTAAAGGCTGTGCAACAGTTCTATTTCCTTCTACAGCCAGGGCTAGAAACACACACTGCACTTCATGGAACCGAGGCCTAAATACTACTACACAGAGCTTAGCACTTGAGAACAAAGGCACTCTAATTTATATAAAGAAGAGAGAAACAAAAAGGGGCAACAGAACACATGCATGACAACCTCCACTCATTATTTTCCCTCCTCACCTCAAAGCCCCAGTCTTAAAAAAAATAAACAAGGTCACTCACAATTCATACTAACCTCAACACACCTACTATCCAAACCCACATCGCACGTATTTATTAAGGGCAACTCATCAGCTCTGACAGTTTCCACCTAGTGGGGCTCATCAGCATCCCCTGAGGGACAACTGCTGCTTTTCCATGCGGCTAGGCTGCTCGCACCCTCCTTGTCCAGGCTCCTCAGAAGCTGGGGCAGGCCCTCACCTTCCTTCCAGCCTCATCCACAGCAGCTCACTCCTGTGGTGTGCCTGGGGCTATCAGCCATGGTCTTTGGTGGCATTGCACCAGGCAGGAGAGGGGGAGAACAGAGAGCTTGGGCTCTCCCTGCCGCAGAGTGCTGAGCTGTACCGCCTGCCCCACCCTGCCTGCCCTGCTGGGATGGCAGCCCACAGCTCACGCCTAAGCCTCCCTCGTGTCCCCGGCCCACTTCAGCTCCCAGGGTGTGGCCAGGTCTTATCACCTCCCGAACCCTCACAGAGGTACCACAAACCGACTCACACCCAGCACGTACCAGCAGATGCCAAAAGCTGTGCCATGTCAGCACCCTTGGCTGGCACCAGCTGCCCGCACGCCCCGCAGCCATAGCTACTGCCTCGAGGGCTCGCTTCTCTCAGGAACATGGAAGGCAAAAAGCCTGGCCCCAGGACTGCCTTCCTCTCCAGCTACTCCCTTAGGGAGCAGTAAAGTCATTTGTTTTCTTTCCCCCGTGGAAAGGAGGACAGGCCCATGTCCTGAGCCAGCCCTGCAGGTCCAACAGCGCCAGGCTGTTCCCCCTCACGGGGGGCTGTGGAGAGGCCCTGCTGTCCACACCCCGAACACGCCTGGCTGCTGCCACGGGCACAGCTGCGAGCGGCCCTGCTCACCTCCCACAGCCCCTCAGAAACACCGTGCGAGGGCAACCTCCCTCGGAAACTTCGCCTGGCGCTGGCCACGCTGCCCAGCGGCACCCTGTGGCATTATTGCACCTGCACCTTCCGTCCCATGGAAGCCCTAGGGCTCCTCACCTGCACGAGTCCAGCACGTGCTTGAATGTCGCAGGAACTGCATCTTGATAGAGTTTTAATTGTAACGTTTAGGGGAATCATCTGTATTACCAGTGTTAATCACATCAAGTGCTATTTTGAAAATACGACTCACTAGTTGACAAGAGTTTTCCCAAATTGCTTAAAAGATTAATAAAATAATCAACTTAGCAGAGGGGAAGAAAAACCACAAACTATTTCTGTAAGGAAATCACTTTATTGCCTATACATGTGAATGAGCTGGTTTAATGCTCAGGTTCACTGCCTCCACTGCATTTAATCTCTTCCCTTTTATGTCCTACTCTGAATTTTTTTAAAAGACTTTCAGGCTTTTATAAAATTAATTATACAAATCATTAGTATTAAAAAGGTAATATAATGGTTTCAAGAACAAGCTTCACAGACTATCTGCATATTTAATCATCTCTGCTAATAAATTTTTAATCACTCATTGAGTTCAGGTTCTTGTCTTGAAGCTTAACTTGATAACAAACCTAGCAACTGGTAGAACTAATTGGTACAGAGTAAGTGAATAATTTATAAGAGGAAAAAGCACTGGGTGTTCTGGAGGTGTGCAGAGACCACAAGTCACAGATATTTCTGGGAGGAAGCATGAAAACAGTGGCTGATTACAGGAATTTTGTGATACACTGCTGACATCCAGAGGCCAACAGTCAATACTGTTCACATATGTGAGCCCGGCTGTAAAGCATGCTGTAAAGTCAGATTCATTAAGTTTTAAATATTCATGTGTTTCATTAAAGTTAACACTAATTGCACTACCATACACATTGATTATGCATAGACCATAAGTGTTTAACCTCTGAAAGCTTGCAAGTATATTCAAGTAATGGGGTATGTCCCATCTTCGATGATTTCAGCTACAAAGTTGAAATTAGAAATGGAATGCATTACAGTGTGAGTACTAGAATAGTACTTTGAAATATCAGAACAGTAATAAAAATAATATTTTTTCTAATCAAGCAGAAATGCTGATGTAAGCTGTAAATTGCTTTGTATTTTTCTAAACTGATTTAATAAAGGTAACAAAATTATGTATAAGATTTCTTACAGACAAATGCTAGATTGATTTGCAAGCCACAGCTTCCAAATAGGTTTAAACAGTTAAAACGAATCAATGAATGAGTGGCTTCTGTTTAGATGAAGACGGGTAGCTTTTAAACAACATAACAAAAAACAAAGGCTTTTCTCATGAAATAAGCTGATTTTAACTTGCGATACCCCAAGCCCACTATAGAACACTTCTACCCCCAGGGAAGCACAGAATGCTACAATTCTTAAACCAGGATGTAACAGACAACATTTGACAGAAATTCAATTATCCTTGAAAGATCCCACTTGTAGTTAGTTACATACATAATCCTCTTTTATTTAATGGGTTAAAGCTCTCTTTCAAAACATTTAGTTGGACGGCTCGAAGACTTACTACATTTCAAAAAAGTCGTTAAGTGACTTAATAAGATTGTTAAGTAAAAACACTTTAGAAGTTTAAAAATGTCATTTAATGCTGCCCGTGCAACCTTAATTCCGGCCGTGTATGTATATGCGTTATGAAACAGCAGTGAATTAACTTTTAATCTCCTTTGAGCCAAGATTTTAAGATTGGAAACTAAGGCACAAAGGGCACGCCAACAAATACAATGCTGAGCTTTAGCACAGTCTCTGCACTAGCTCACATCTCACAGAGTACACCCCTGCAGGGCTAATTACCCCAGATAGCAAGCTAGGCTTGTGCACTTATGCTGCTTCTGGTACCTCTGCATGGCAAGCTCAGTTCTCTCTTCCTGGCAGTGCACTATACATGAACACTCACAGAAGCATAAAATTTTAAAACTGAAGAAAGCATGAAGAGGTTTTCAAATACTATGCTTCAGACCTAGGTGTTCTGGCACTGACTTTCCATCAAGATAAAAACATATTATTTCTTGAAGTATTTAAAAAACATTCTGCAAATAACACCAGTTTCTATTGTTCCGGTTTCTTTAAAAAAAACCAGTCCTTAAACTCTCTGTGAGGTAGATATAACATTGTCCACATTTTGCAGAGAAGCAAATATTGGAGACAGACAGACTGGCTTACCCAAAATAGTACTGATTTCTTCCTGAGCTGTTAACAACTCCTGATTAGCCAATTCTCTTTGTGAAGGTGGGCACCTAAGTGTAGTATTCCTAATTAGAAGTGACAGTTAACACACTGAAATTCTGTCTAAATAGCATTGCCTACACCCCCAAAGAACTTTATGGTCAGACATACCCTGGGTGATCTCATATAAATTCCTTGCTGTTTTTTCTGACAGGTTGCTAGCAAGGATCTTGAAAGTCACATATCAACTGCTTGTACCATTTAGTACATCTGGAAGAAGTCTGGGATATCAGAATATTTTACTTTTGACAGGTGGTGTTTGGTTCTTTGCTTTTACACGTTAAGACTACCTCCTTCATGTTTATTCTTCAGTAATATTTAAACAAGGAGGTAGCCTATGAAGTCATTTAAACACCAAACTAGATTTTATTAGTTTTACAGGTTTGTTTTTTTTCTGGCTTAGTCACAAACAACCACAGAGTTCAGGAAAGGTATACACATTCATATAAAAGAGATTATGTATTCTCAGCAACATTTCAGTTTAGATTTTAATTAAGAGAGCTGTCAAAATGCAGGAGGAAATGCTTTGCAGTGTAAGAAAGTTTTGAACTTGACAGTTAAAATTTTTCAAATGTCCAAATCCCATGCTCATTAAGAAATACTTCATTTTACTTGGGGTTTTTTTATTATTATTATTTTGGTTTAGTTTGGGGTTTTGGTTTTTTTCAATCTCACTTGTGAAACAAAAACTGAAAAAGTAGGCAAAGCTTCTTGATGGTTGATGTCTCTCCACCATGTGACATAATCCCTACATTCTCTTTTCTTTTCTGATAGGTCCAAAGGTGACAGGTACTCACTCACTGAGCTGAGTTGGCTTCTCTGCCAAGCATGCATACACAAATACGAATAAAAATTACAGCGTAGCTTTCACATGTCCAAGTAGAAATGGACTACAATAGACAACTCATTTGCTAAGCGATGATTAAAAGAAAAGGGATGCAGAGAATGTTTGTCCGTATTCTAGATGAAAATGTGAAATAAAGGTACCTGAGAAGCAATCATGTTATTAAACTCAACCTGAAGAGGTTTTAATTAAAATGATTTTTTTAAGTGCAATTTGAAATTACGTTTGAGGTTTAAGAGTTAAATTTATTAGACTGTAAAGAGTTTTACAAGGCTTTCCTAATGTAATGAGCTTAGGCACCACATATGTTGCATCCTTGGTACACATTAGGAAGAGCTGCTTTTTTAATGAGCTTTAAAAACTGCATTTGCATACCAGAGGAAAAGGTCAGTGATGTGTGGATCAAGTCGGTAAATTAAGTATCACAGTATTATGTTATTATGCTTGCCTTCCAGAGACAGACAATAACAAAACCACAGGCTGCAGTTACCATACTGTTCTAATGCTTCCATCTCCATGACCTTGTCAGCTGACACATCCTGGCCCTGCTGTGCCTCAGGGCCCACTGGCTCCATCCCTCGCCCAGGCCTCCTTTACCTTCTCTCCCACCACCTCCTACAGCAGAACAGCTGCTATGCCTGAGTCAGGGAACCCAAGCAAATCCAATCCAGCTCCAGGGGGAGCTGGATTCAGTGTGACAGCCCATCTTCAAACACCACTTTTATTCCAGCCTTTACCCTATGTAAAGATACCCAAGACAACGTCCTGAACCGTCATAACAAGATCAAATCTCTTGGACAGCAAAGCATCAGGATGGGGATGCCTCTTTTAGTCGAAGTCCCATTCCACTCCAGTTTTTGTTCAAGGATGCAGCAGTATCAACTCTCTTCCAAAACAGAAATAGCAAAATTATGTCTAATGCTGTGGTCCAAAATTTGACTCAGTCTACTGGCACAGTTCTTTTTAGCTGGAATGTTAGATACTTGGTAAGCTGTAAAGACTGCTTGATTGGTAGCTACATTGACATTTTTATTTCGTAATAAATAATAAAATAAGCTAGGAACTGACTGCAAATACAGTTTCATGAGGTTTTCAGCAGAGCTAAGTCCACTGGATTTACCTTTATTTGTAAGTACTGTAAATTATTGTTAATTTGCACCTATTATAACATTACCTTTATTTTTTAAGGGCAACTGAAACTGATTCCCTCCTCAACTGTGCAGAGATCCACAGTACTTAACAGGTCTTTCTGCCTCTCTTTGTGCCAGAGATTATAGGTATACACTAAACCACATTATGCACTACATAATAATTTATGCATGTTTATACATTTAACAGCCAAGTAAATGACAGTCCAGCTCTGTATAAAGATGTAGATTTAGTCATTAGATTAGAGAAAAAAAATCCTTTATAATATTATGACAAGAATAGCACAACTCAATACAACTGAGCAGTTATAAGTGGTTTTAATGAGTTTTCACTTTTTGGATATGATAATCCTCAAAGTAGCATTCAAAAATATAGTGCAAAATATTTATTCATTTTATTTACAAATAAAATGTGCAGTTCAGTTTCTTATACTTGCCACAGTAAATGTTATTCTTTTATGCGATGAACAGAAATTATGAGAACCATTTATAGAGAAAAATGTTAATTTTAAACCTAAGAACAAATATCTTCCTTCAGTTATATTTTTGTAGGAGTTACACAATATTTTTCAAAACTGTTTTCAGTTGAAAAAAAAAAACAGAAAGTCCAAGACAACACTAAAGAATTACATTGGAAAGAATGGTTTTTCAAAACCATAAAGTTAATTTTGCTGTGACAATCACAAAGCAAAGTTCTTATCTACATAGAATATAAATTTTTTTTTTGCAGCTTAAACATAGAATCTTGATAATGTAATGTGGTTTTTCCCCCTTTTTGCTATGCAAATTGCCTTTGGGGAAAAGTATACTAGTATCTTCCTTTCCCTCAGATGAAGTAACAAACGCTTTGGTTAAAGAGCAATTCGTGCACAATAGTGTTTTAACTTGCAAGGCAGTACTCCTTTATTAAGTTGGTAGAATTCCACTAGCTGGATGAGATCCGTAAATCTGGTATGACCATCATCAAGGGTATAGAATAGCTTCCCATCATCTTCCAACTGTAAAAATGGAAAAACAAGATTCAGTAAAATCCTCTTTTGCTACGGTATTTCTTTCTGACTGGAATACATGTTTGAGATGTGCCCTTACAGACCAACATATTCATAATCTTACAACTACTGTGAGCAGGAAAAATACAGTGATCATTTACGCAAAAAATAAACAACAGAAAAGCAACGTATTATTTGACTTCAAGTACACACCTAAAAGGAAAAGAACAGTTAAAGCAGTATAGGAATACTCTTTCTGCACTAACAATACTACTTCATGCCTTTGGTTTGGAATGACAGCTGGAATTAATGTGAACCCTGAGTTCTTACAGAGCGATATGAAACAACCAAGTTTGAAGTTACTCATAGATTTCAACCTTTGCTCCATTCACTTCCATGATTTTCTATCACTTTTGTAGTGTGATGAGGCTACACACCAGTGCAGCGGTGTGCTGGGTGGTGTTAGCTTCACAAGACAAGAGTAACATGCTTGCTGTAGTTGTTCTTGGTTGTAGGAGGAATAATTGCTGCAGCTCCAAACACACGTATTAGCACAGATACAGAAAAGAAAGAAACTTCAACAGATACCTTGAAAGATTCCTTTTGACCTTTAGATGCTTAAAAATTTGCAAACAGTATTTTCCCCTTCTAAGTTACTGAATGTTAGCTCTTGCACAATTTGTATTGCATTGCTGACTATATAATTTCTTGATTTCATTCCTCTACTGCTGATATGTCTAATACCAAGAAGAGTAGTGAAATACTGACTGGTATTCATGTAAATATAGAGTGAAAAACCCTATTTAAACTATTTCTAAAAAGAAAAGGGAAAAAAGATACTTTACAAGATTGAAAAAGTAGTGAACAGAGGATCCTGAAGTAGGGCTAGCACAGAGTAGCAGATGGTGTGCTAGGGAAAGATGCAACTACCCTACTTGAATACAGGGGAAGGGAGAAGATATAATTAGCTGTCTTACCTGTAATTAAGATGTTTTATCTGAAACAGCTGTTGAACTGCTCATGATTCCTGGTTATTCTACCCCTTTCTACCATGTCTGGAAGTAGTCTGTAATTTCTGTATTCTCAGATTTTGGTCAAACCAGGTCAAACACTGCTAGTTAAGGAATTACCAATGTGTGAATGTGTAAACTCCTGTGCTCCAGCCAAGAACCTGAAAATGCATTATCATTCATTGGACTTTCTTTATGCATGCAATTTTCCTTCCAACACACTGCAGGGAAGGAGAGTTAACAATTCAAATGTCTGTTATCCTCCTAACAAGTTCATTCCAAACCTTGAAATAAATACCAGACAGATTGCTAATTCTAAAGCTACCAATATTTTGCAAAATAAAAACTCACATCAAAGTTCTGTTGCCCAAGAAGCTAGCACCTTCTTCAAGCTAAGAAGGCTGTTATGAGAGAACTTTTATTAGAAAAAGACAGTACCAGAACTGTGTATCAACTCTTCATCTTTCATATGGACAAAATTTCAGGATAGAATACACTGAAGTGAACTTGTATCAGCTCAGAGTATAAAGGCTGAAAAATACCTTTAAACTAACAAGCTCTCCAATTTTCACAGTACAGAATCCCAAATGTACCCCAAAGGTTTCCTTGTGAACTTTTTACAATCAATTCCCTACTACCCACCAGCAATACCTGTTGCACAGGTTACCAATGTTAACATGAAGCACCTGTTAACATGGGTGAGGCATGAACTAGCAGGCTGCATACCCTATCTAAAAGGAGACATTTTTAAGTGCAGCATAACCTAAAGCAACCTAAAATACAAGAGAAGAATAATGTATTTAGAGATTGAATTGTTTTCACCTTGTAAAAAGGCTTTCTAAATCACATTCATTTATTTACATTTAGTAGGTAAGTTTGCCTCTACAGTGGCTGGAAACAAGTAAGAGTTTAAAAGAACAGCAGAATTTGAAATACAAAGAGAATTTCTGATCTCCAACTAGTAAGCTATGAATTTACTTCAGTAATACAAAATGCCTTGTTTCTTAGAAAATGAACACTTCATTTAGATCAGCAGCAACTGGAACCAAAACCCTTCCTCCCTTAAACAACAATTTTCTGAAATCTTTAAAGAGCACTGTTCCAGGAACAACAGAGCATGTGTAAGTCAGGGTATTGAGAATGGAATGAGGGTACTGAATGCAACCCAGAAACTGACAGGAAGGAACTGAAATATGCAGATATTAGTGGGACAAACAGCTTCCATGCTGACATACTCTCTCTGGATTAAGCTGCTCTCACCACAGATTTATTTTTTTCTGGTAACTAGCATAGGAGAAATTGCTTTACTTAAAAAACAATTCAAAAACATTTCCTTCAATTAAGTCAAGTTTCTCAATGAACAGCATGGAAAATGTGACCCAAGTCTGTAGACAATTATATCAAAACAAAGAATTCCTGGTTCCTCCAAAGATCCTACAACAGGAGAGCAAGGTTTTAGCACAATCTTTGGAAGGGAAGAAGAGAATCATTCATCTCAGAGGAAACTGAAGATAACTGCAGCTTCCTTCTACGTCTGTGCTTAGAGAAGAGAGGGTCTGTTTCCTGACAGGGAAAGAAAAAGTGGTCTCTTAAATTTGAGAGTTAAAGGACATCACAGTGAAGTAGAATCATACACTCTTTGTATGGAGTTCAGAAGGTTTTCTAAGCCACACAACAGTTATACCAAAGTACATACTAGAAGTGACTAAAGTCAATAGATGCACAGAGATCTTATACCCGGGATTCTTACCACATGTTGATGATCCCATGGGATCCAGGGCATAGGTATCACTTTTGGATGAAGGACTCCTCCATTGTCTGTACTTAAACACAACAAAATCCTGGACAATTCTTCTAGCTAACACTGATCCACATCTTTTGTCCTCCCAAATAATTCCTTCCATTTTATTCTACATGAACTTTTTTTTAGGGGAGGATATCAGCTACAAGCCCTAGGTAAGGCATACAGAAATTTGGTGAATGATCATAGGGAATCAACAGATCAAAAACTGAAAAAAAAAGTGCCTCTTGACTAATTTCTACTGAGAAACAGTGGAATCTGCTAGAAACTTCAGCAGGAAGATACACGGAGGCTAGAGTATTATGTGGTCTGGAAGAAAGGTTCTTGTAAAGAGAGATGAAAAAGCTCTGGGTCCGCTCAGTTATGTCAAGTATCTGTGGCCAAAACACAAAATGCTCAAGTGTTTCTCATCTCAAGAGAAGCAGCACGTAAAGAAACCCACATAAACCACCTCATCAGAGAGTGGAAGCAGTGGGGATGGCTGACCATTCTGCCTAGAGAACTGGACAGTATGTTCAGTAAAAATTAACAGAAATATGTTTTCAGCTTAGGAGATTTCAGCTTACCTATAAAACAGCTGGATTAAATAAAGATTTTTTTTTTTTGTTCCCCTGAAGAAGACCTGGACATGAATATATCACAGTAACAAGAAGAGAGGTCAGCAAAATATGTTTGACTACAAATATTGATACTATCCTGAACAGAAGAGTCAGTGAGGTATGAACACACATCTTAGGCAGTCCAAAAGAGATGACTAGGAAATTGTGTACATACTGAAAAGTTAAAAGGAAACATGTACTTTATTAATACATGATTTCCATGCCATCAGGGTTGCTTCTATTCCAGTTGAAACAGATTTGTTTAGTTTCTCAAGAAACTTTTTAAGATTTCATAACACTAGTCAAGCTTTAGAACAAATCAAACAGCAAAGCTCAAAAGTGTTCAAGTCTGCTAAAGAATACTAATTATATTTAGTGATACAGGTATGATGTTTACATCTTCCATAAAACAGCAAAAGAAGAAAAAATCCATCAATATTCTATCACAGTTTTTCAATTGTCTGGTTTTACAACTCCGTTTATAAACTGAAAAAAACTTACTTACTGGTACAATTTGAAAATGTTTTATTTTTAATCCATGACTCAGTGACAATACAAACGTTTTGGGGTTACTTTGGCTATTACGTACCAGGAATACCCTAGAAGAGATTGAAAAATTTCAAAGTAAGATAATTTGAAATCCTTTTGTAAACATCCAGTTAAAACTGTTTTAAATTTGTTACAGTAAGTATTAGTGAAAAGCATAAATAATATCAATTATGTAAGTTAGGCTTTTAATCAGTATTTCTTTGCAAATGTGTCACTGGGATTACTTACTCTTAAATTCTTCTTCACCTTGTCTATTATGTGAAAAACATGCATTCTCAGAATAAATTACACTGTAGGCGTTAGTTTTTACACTGCATAGAATTACAATACATCTCTTCAGATAGAAAAGCACTCTCAAAGTTTGTGCTTTGAACAAAATTTTTCTTTGGACTCTGACTCAAGAAAACTTGAGTTTTCTAAATACAAGCAATTATAAGAAAAATTCAAAAGGTAGTTACACAGGAATTTTACAGAACAGGTAATGCAAGACACACCAGAATGTTTTTCACATCTGGCCAATCCTCATAAATGCACTCTCATTTCTGCACAGCAGCAAAATTCCCAATGAGACAGAGCTACACTGTGCTTGCTTTATGGAATCATTATTTATTATTCAAATCGCATGAGACAGTTTTCATTGAATCACCTGGTTTGGAATATTGGCAGAGAACAGTTTGGAGGACAGGGAAGTACCTGATAGATAGATTTGCAGTGGAGAGAGTCCAAACTGCTTGTACTGTGCAGGTCTGGAACAGATATAGCTTACCAATGTACCAAACAAGGGAAATGGAGGGACAGCCATTGGCAAGCATGCTCCTCTTTCAGGACACAAAAGCAATGGGCAAAATGGACTTGCAGGTATCAAGCAAGCAAGCATTAGTGACCACCTAATCATAACTGTTTGCTCCATCACACACCAGAAATAAGAGCCCAGCTACTACATGAAAAGAAAGAATTTGAAGGAGGGAAAAAAAAAAAAAAAGGCAAAGGTTTGCAGTGGATTCTCACTGACTGCCCGCAAGGATTCAAAGTACTAATTTCATTCTTAAAGTTTTTAAGAGTTCTACTTTTAAGAGGTAAGAAACTACCAGGAATTAAGAAATTTGGAGTCCATAACCGTTACAGTTTCTGTCAAAATGCCTGTGCAGCCTACCTGGGAGCTCTGTTACTAACGCAGCCACGCCCGAGGGCCGCGGCCAGCTCAGCGCTCGGCACGGGCAGCGGCAGTCGGAGCGCCGGCAGCGCGGGCTCTGCTCAAACCGGCTCGCTCCCACCACCTAGTGGGCTCTCACCCTCCCCGGGACACGAACGAGATTGTTCACAGCAGTTAGCACAGATCCCATAGATCCTGGGCATTAACTTCAGTATTTCATGTATTTGTCATTAATGACTGGTGCTTCATTTTATTGAGAAAAACGACATTTGAAAAATGTGCCACTTTGCAAATTTTCAAAATTGGGTCTCTACACCCAATTACTAGGATCCACATTAAAGTATACACAATGTAATCACTTTGATTAGGATTTATGTTCCCATTCATTAGTTCTTTTAAAGTACATTTTCTTACTTTTTTCCTTGTTTTATCACAAAAATATAAGCAACATTTATACTCCCCCAGATAAAAAGATCTTTATTCTTTTCTAACATGATCACAATAGACCTACTTTAGTTGTCAAAGAACCTTTAAAAGCTTTATTATGAAGAAAGGATTGTAGTTCACGGAATCTCAGAAATGTTGCTGGAAGGAGCTTTTTACACATGCTGAATGACTCCAGTCAACTTCTCCCTCACAAACTTCTCTGAATGACCAGTTGCACTTTTTCATGGGCCTTTTGGTAAGGCTCTTATCCCTTTCATCAACCAGATGCTGATGACTTTGAAATCCTGTCAACCATTTATCACTGAAAAGTCTTCAAACATACTTTAGGGAGTACAATATAAAATCTACAATATTACTATGTTAACTTTTTTAAGAAAGTTGGTTTAACACCAGAACAGCAAATCCAAAAACTTTATTCCTTCACAGCATGCCTTAAGATTGTTGCTGTCTCTAATTCTGTTACTGGGTTAACCAAATACTGAAACTACTGTAGCTAGTTTATATAATCGCCTCCTTGTCTTCTACAAACCATCACGAACAACATATTTGTTGGTACATACGGTATTACAGAGGCCCTACTCTCTTGTCATATATGCATGAGAACTCCTTGCTCAGGATCACCTTAAAAGGCTCAATATGGATTATTTCTCTGCCCTCACTCCCAGACACTAAAGTCTTATTATTCTTGTTAAAAATGGCCGTATTTCTGGTGATAATTCATGCTTTCAGCCCATGAAAAAAGCACAGCATTAGTCATATGATGTCATGTGTTCATTACTTCACTATAACTCCTGAATATTTATCTAACAGCATATGAGCACTCCTACTACCAATGTTCTAAACAATTCTAGGCAATCCACACAAAAATATCATCCTCCTCAAAATCCCAATGCACAACTATGAATGGCTCCAAGAATATAACATAAACAACACTGTAGTAAACCAATGTTAGCAAGGTATTTGCTTTCTCATTTCAAACTCTGTGTGTGTAAGAAATACACTGGAAGATGCATCAGGCCTAGAATGACATCCTGCTCAGAAATATATGTTGGATTCATCCCCAAGTCCTGTCTCTGTCTTGTAACAAATACAAAAATAATGCAGAGCACAGAACCAGCTTCAAGATGATAAGCCAGGCTTAAAAACAAGACCCCAGAAATAATGAAAAAAAACACCTAAAAATACAAAAGTGGAAGTCCAATTAACCATCCTTGTGCTGATTATGACTGGGTTTGTCTCCCTTTCCTCCCCTTCACGTTTTTTTTTCCTGGAGCCCTTTCTGTAGATGTAGAAAACAGTACTACAACATACTTAATCTAAAAAATCTAAAACTGAAGGAATTTAACCAGCAATCTGATGTTCCAGGTATCTAACTGGAAACAGACTCAAAGAAACTGAGACTATCATGGAATTACTCACTGAATGAAGGAGGCCCAAGTTTACACATAATACAGGACTAAGGATAAAAATATAGGAATGAAAAGCAGGAGGATTTGAACATAAAATACCTACTTGCTTTGTCATTTTTTAAATTAATATTTAAATGAAATATTTAAAAAATTAAAGTCTTATCCTAACACTTACTGTTTACTATTAAAGGATGACACAATTTTTAATCAATTCATGAGAAAAAAGCCTATTTTTTTTTCCAATGTCTGTTCCAGCACATTATCTTAGAATAATTTTTTCAGACTTTCTTTTGTCACTAATAGAGTACAAAAGACAGCGGTGCCCAGGTTGACAGGTCCCAGAGAACACTGTGCAAAGACACAGCTCAAGTACTTGGCTCTGAACGGACATAAGTAATTACGGTCAGTGACAGAATCAAAGTCTTAGATCACCACTTCATTGCTTCCAAATGATATAAAATAAGAACCAACTGATTCCCAGATAGCCCTATATAAAAGAATTTTTATTCCTATTAGGTGGGTGCAAACTCCTCCTGCCTCCACCTCCCCACAATAAGAGGCACATGAAAATAAGAGTTGTTGGTTAGAAACATCTCAGAGAAGCTATGCAAAGAATTAACTTACCCATCTACAAGTCCATGCTGCAAAATAAGTCTCTGAGCCTCTTCTCTAGAGATTTTATGATGAAACCATGACTGAGATCTGTGTATAGCTGTAGAAAAAAAAAATCATTGAAAAAACATTTTCCCTTTATTGAAAGAACCGGTTATTGCGTTTCTCTGGCAAGGAATTAACTCACACATACCCATGTTAGACATGGCAATAGGACTACCATGTGAGTTGAGTCGGAGACACCCTCTCCTCTGTATGAGAGAGAAGCAAAAACATGACTTCAAAGCTCTTTTGTTAAAAAAAAAAAGAAAAAAAACCCAAACCAGAAAATACTATTCTGATAAATCTAAGGTATTTATACCCGCCATGCTAATCCTTCTTCAACTGCAACTGAAAGGGCTTCTGTTGGATTTTCTATAATTCTGCTTCTGTGTCCTGAGAAATCCATTGCTACTAAAGAATTTTCTGAAATGCTTCTCTGCAACAAAGAAAAATAAATTTAGTTTGCTCATTTTTTACAAGATTCATCATTTAATAGTGAGCTTCTGAGAAAACATTATGTTTTGTAAGTGATATTTCAAGTATTGGCAGTGCTTCCCATCAGAGCCAAACTCATTTTACCCTAGGGAGCATTTGTAATTCCAGTGTGCTGCTGCAAAGCTCAATTTTACAGTCTGGCAGGACAGATCATCTTTTTGCATTACTGCAACAGATGATAAATACATCACTTTACCATAAACTGTATTTATATTTTTAACTATAACTAGCCTTTTGCACGTCAAAACAAGTCAGGAAACTGTTATTAAGATGTCTAAGTAGCAGGGAAAAAAAAGGTAAAATACAAAATTATTATACATAATGATCAAATTTGAAAAATTTACAAAATATTTCATTAGAAATATGTCAAATTTATACATTTGCTATATAAACTTCCTTTCAGTTTATCATATTTAAGCATTGAAAACAGCAATTTCTATGGAGCATAAGTTCTATTTTAATACACCCATTCTAACTCTAATCACAGACTCAGTAACTGCAGCATCTGTTATAAAAAAATGCTTGTGTTTTTTTCTCTCAGTGAAGATCAAATTTGTAACAACTGAATAAAGACACTGAAGTTTGACAAAACAGTCCTAAAAATCACCAAAATGTTTCTCAGAAACCAAGGTTTACAAAATCAGGTTTTATAAGGATTGCGATGGCTCAAATGTTGGAAGGCACTGGAATATCTAATAAATAAAAGACCATTCTAGCACTCTGTCAGTTAAAGCAACATCTGGACACAAGAGGCCCAGATTTCTGTAGGGTTAGCAAAGCTTCCCAGTCCAAAACCAGAGCAGCTCTGTTTTGTTTTTGCTTGGTTACAAGCATGGATAGAACTAGAAATGGAAAAGAGCAATTCTGTAGTTCACTGTAACTCTTGACACTTGTGGACTAAGGTCTACCTGAGTAACTGTAACCTGTAAAGAACTTTACAAAAGTAAAAAAAAAAGGGCAAAGTAAGAGAAAATGTTTGCCTCTAGAAGAGTGGAGGGAACTGTTTGTAGCTGACACGGTTGAGAAATGAAGGAATGTGAAATGTGGAAGTGGCTTCCTTATGAAGTATGTTCATCAGCGTGTGCACTTAACCCCCAGATTATTCAATTTGCCGTTTAACTGGTGAATTATACACAAGTAGAAAAACAGAGCCATTGTTAGCAGTGGGTATAGATTCTGCCTGCTAGAAGTTATGGGAGCTAAAATGCACACAACAGTGCAAGAGGAGAGAATCAGTAATGACTCCCAGATCCACCATAAGAGCAGCAGCTGGCTATTGCACTGGCTTCACATGACACAAACTAAAGACACAGGCAGCGTATTAAGCACATGCTTAATAAGCCATGCTTATTAGCAAGATCACTGAAAACTACTTCTGTGAATACCTGTGATAGCAAACGCATTTCTTAGGCATTTTATCAGCAAGAACTATAATAAAAGCTAAAAAAAATCCACCATAAAATCACTGTCACAGATCTCGGCAACAAGTAATTTTTATCCAATTTAGCCCACAAAACCCACAAAGGGATATAAATCACCCATGAAAAAGTCTGAAAGCAAATGACTCATAAAGAGCTGGGATAACATAAGATATTAAGAAAAGGACAACCTCATCCAATCCCAACTATCTGACTTAGAAGGTGGACACAGTATCTAGTACAGGTTGTTTTTTCTCTGAAACAGGGCAGACCATCTGCCAAATTATGGTCTTCCTCTGAAATCCAGTCAGTATTACACCAGATGAAATTCATCTCAAGTACTTAATATTTTGAATTTTCTAAAAAATTAAAAGAGGAAGTATACTGAAAATGATTTGTTACAACCTTCTTATTCATCAGCATGTGTAGCCTTAAACACTTGGCTTCTCTTTTAATGCACTAACAGTTCTGCTGCTTTGTTTTCAAAACCTTCTTTCCATTCAACAGTAATAAGCCAATGAACTCCAAAACACTGAAGATTTTACAAAGGGAAATGCCTTTTAATTGGTTTAATTAATTAATTAGCTCTCTAGTCAACCCTGGCAGTCCTAATATTTCAGCAAGCGTTCACACATGCAAGGTTTTGAAGGAGCAGGTCAGTAGCGTAACTGACACAAGTTACTTTAAAAGAGCACAATGGCAGAAACATGTATTTATTCATGGAGCTACTGTGGGACATACCATAGGTGTTACATTCAAAGGGCTGCAGCCACTTCTACCTTGATATGGTTGCATGTAATTCTGATACAGCTGCATCCCATACTAAAACCAGAAAATAAAATGGTTAGCATTTTAAATTGTAAACCTAAGCCAAGTAAGGGTTTTTTTCAGATGTAAAAGATAGCAGAAGCTTTTCTTTACCATTAAAAAACAGGGACAAAAGCTGCTAGGCTAAGGAAATGTACATCATCATTGTTGCTGCTGCCTTCATAAATGTGCACTGCGCATTAAATACTACCCATTTAATATACCAACTGGCCTGTTTCTATTTTGTCACAAACAGTCACATTTTAAAAACATTAAAGTTCCCTTCTTGTGTATTCTTGTCGCTTTGTTCAACATTCTCAGCAATCTCACTGAATTCAACATGGTTACACAGAAGCATATGCTTAATGTTAAATATTTTCAGGACTGAGACATCATTCCATCTCCTACAATGATTCCAGGAATTTGGTGTCTCTCTGCTTGTTGGGATCAAAAAAAAAAAGCTTTCAAAGCACAAAATTGATATTGCTATTGCATGGGAACCTAAAATTCATGTTGCTTCTCTACTCACAGCATCAAAATATCACATAGCACACTTAAGCAAGTTAACTCCACACAGAAATATTACCTTGAGTAACCTAATTGCTGTCATCCAACAGGTCCTACTTTGTTCATCATCTGCACAGAGCTGTTTCAGGTCTCTGCTTCCTCCTGATTTGTTAGGCTAGAAGGCCACAGCACATTTTTTTAGCATTAAAGCATATCTTGAAGATAATACCTGTTGAAATAAAAGCCACTAATTCTCCTATTTTATAATAGACAGCTGAATATTGCTTTCAAAGCCTTAAAGAAACAAGCTTACCTAAAAACTGTGGCTTGCTTTAATATGTATCAGAATAATAAGCTTGTACCTTAAAGCAGAATCCATAGTGTGTTGGTGCTCCAGAAATCTTTTTGCCTGTTAAAGACATGTACATATCACTATTGCTGAATTCACAGAAAAACTGCAGATGCCTTGGCTCCTAAAAAGAAAAGCAATGTAATAGAGTTAGACTACTTTTAGCCAGCCTCTCCAGATAAGAAACTTGGAAGAGTACAGTAGTTATCCTGTTCCAAAATACAATTTTACAAACTGCAGTTTTAACCATGACATCATGAAATCTAAAAAGAGGCAACTCGATATTCATTTCATAATGCAGAGGAAAAAAAATCAAATTAGTTAAAAAGTTTATCCTTCCAGAGAGGAAAAAACCCTCAAACTACAAGTTATATAATTTCTGAGAAAACTTCCACTAGATTCAAGCAATAATAAAATTAGAGTAGGAGGCAAGTTTTGAGAGCAGTATGCATTTCAAACATAAAAACAAACTAAACTTCCATAATCTGAGAAACAACATACTGTTATAAATATTGTCCAGTACCATTTCTAACCATTATCTCTACCAGCTAAGGTTAATTATGTCAAGGAAGCAAACAGAAGAAATTTGCCAAAGGATACAAAAGAGCTCAATGCAAACTTTGGCAGGTAATTACAGAAAATCCAAAACAAGAATAAACATTGGTTTAAGTAGTTTATGTAAAAGGTTTCTCAACTCCAATGTTTAATATTATCATAATAGCTTAAAGTACCACCATCAAAAATTTGAACTAGTAAAATGAAAAACTGTCCAGTGACAAATTTTGAGAATTCCTGAAGTTATCCTGTAAAAATTCTTATTGTATGTAATTAATTATTATATCCACTTTTCAGAAAATCTACTTATACTTCAGAAATTTAACTAGTATTTGAATACTCATTTTAACAGCATACTCTGTTATGAGAAATATCAAGCAGAAGGAAGCAAACTCATCAGGCAAAAAGAAACTACAGTTTCTAAGACAATACCTTCCCAGTTTTGTATCTCCATATCTCTCTAGATTTTATCTATAATAACTAGATTTATTTTTTCATTTTTTATCACTGTAAGTTTAATTATGTGGTTATAAATGTTGGTTGTTATTATTACAACAAATAATAAATACATCCATATCTGCTCTGACTTCACAGTTCTTGCTCTCTCTTTTTTGTTTTCCTCCCTTACCTTAGATGTACCTTTAGTGGAAAAATAAAGGCCAGATCTTCTCAAAAGAAAGTACAGCTTTTTCCATGATTTTTTTCCCTGCTCCTTTGCATGCAAATAGCCATGAATCTCAGGATATGTGCTGGAGCTTAGGAACATCTGAAAGAAAGTATCAGACGTTTTTCTTTTCCTCTGAAACCAGATTTCTTTCATTAACATACTCAGGGCTAAGGGGAATAACTCAAATACACTATCACACCACAGTAATTCAGTTACAATTGCATCTAATCCCATTAACAATACCTCTGATTTAAGGCATGTAGAATGTTATACAATTCCAAGGTGTGCTAAGCAAGTTATATATTTATATGGAACCATATGGTTTGAAATGAGAGCATTACTTCTGCAACTAAACCAGTGTAAGAAGTACTGATCCCATGCCCCAGACCCTATTTATATAAAACTGCTAATCAGTGCTAACAACAGAAGAAAAAAATTACATCGCTCCCCTCACTTACCATGTTACAAACCAGAAAAAAATAACTGATCTGAGTTAAAATTAATTCAGCAAACAACAAACTCTGAATTAAAAAACCATGCAGGTCAGGCAGATATTAACATTTTCAAAAGAAGGGAATAAAGGTCTCTGCACCTGAAAGGTGTTTAAGTAGGAGCTTCAGTTGAACCAAAACCAGAGAGACTGGGCCAGCCCCCAAGACAGCTCCTGCCTCTACTCAAGATATTCAGTGGCTTCTCTTCAGCCATTTCACCAGACATTGCCAGAGTGCAACACAGCTTTTATCTTGCTGAGGCTTAGACAGTTCTACTCAGTCTGCAAAAGTATACACTAAAAGTGAGCAACCATGTTAACTTTATCCTAATTCTATGTAATGCATTCATTTTTATCACTCTTCTTCCAGCAACACTACTCAGAACTATGATTCTACACATATTAACCCAGAATTCTTCTATTTCCATATATGCAAGGGAATCTGTTATTACTGAGCTCTCTGAGGAACCTTGCCCCAGGACTGGTCTATGGTATCATAATTTTTTTCAAGGCTTATACAGAAGTATGGAACAAAGGATTATCTGGTCAATATCTGCAGTTTTCATTGCTGAATTTTCCTCCTATCCACTGCCATTTCCAGAATTAATTGCGGCATTTTCCTTCTTATTTGAGGAGTGAAACAACACATTACAAGGCAAGAGATGGACTGGCCAGTAGTGCACTCCAGCAGAATGAAAAAGGGAACATCATTTTGGAAGCACACCAAGTTCTCTGGCCACTAAATAATGCAGTCCAAGCAAGATACACAAGGTTTCTTTGACTTTTATTGTTTTCCTGCCTTGCAGCGAGATGCATGACTGTACCACCTGCAGACCAACCTGAGCTGGTGTGAATGCAGTACCATGAGCAGGCTCCACAGGCCAGGGGAGTGCCCCAGCCCACCACCGGGACTGCATTGTGAGCAGCTTCACTGCTATTCACCTGAACAGTCCAATTACAGGAAGCCTGGGTACATCTATCTACACGTGCTGCTGGCACACAGCTGTGTGCAAATGCAGTTTAAGCTATTTTAGCCGCACTGAAGCAGACGGGTTGGTCTTGGTACATGTTCCGGCTGTTAATCTTCCCATTTGCCAGGTACTAACAGGCTTACGGGTGGGAAATATAAAGGCTGAACTGAAAAAGTATAAAATCCATAAACAAAGTCAAATGAAAGCCTTAGGAAAATCCAAACAACTCAATGTATGCAAAAACAAAAGAGCATCTTTTTAGGCTTTAATGTCTCTGCTGAAGCTGAAAGGAGTGGTTGGCTTCCTGCCTGCACAAGTGTCTTCCCCAGGATTTCTGCCATAAGAGCTTCAAACCAGAAATGTTGTCATGAAAAACACTTTTCTTACTCAGCAGACCAAAGTGGAGGAGCAATACAATGCTAAGTTTCGACAGTCACTGTTGTACCCATGCTATCAATTAAAATAAAGTAGCAGTAATGCTAGGAAAAAGGCAATCTTAAATCCATCTTTTCCTTTCTAAGACAGCTGAGGACTGTGTGAGAAAATAGAACACGAACAAGCTGTAGTCAAAACCATTAAATGTCAGAAGGATGAGCAGTAAAAATATTTCAGAGTGAGAACTGAATGTCTGTAATAAATGCCAAAAATGAATGATAGTAGAAAAGAAAATTTCCTCAGGCTGTTTTTTGTTTCATGTTGGTTTTTGTTGGGTTTTTTTTTGTGCTCTTTTGTTTTGTTGGGCTTTTTTTAATGAGGGTACATACAAGTTTGTTTTAGGAGGGAGTGGATCCCTGTTTATGCGGATAAGAGTTACTCATAATAGGACAAAAATAAGGAAAATCCTCAATACTGGAAGAAGAGAGGAGAGCTAAATGATAGTATGCTGCAGACAGGAACTACTGGTCACACAATATGCAGAAATAAACTTGCACCCTCTCTTGCCCACACAGTGAAATATATACCCTGATATGCAGAGTGGTGTCAAATGCCACCACATCCTTCAGATAGTGATACAGACAGCACTAAGGCCTTGATTACCATTTTATCAGTAGTAAACCAACTAATTTAAAACCAATCTGAACATGAAACAAAGCAAATAAAAGTATTTTGTTGCAGGAAAAAAAAAAAAGTAGCCAAATAAACAAAAAATCAAATCAATCAGAATGGGAAAAAACAACAGAATGGGAAAAACACTGCACTATCTCAGATGAATAAAATAATAATGAAAAACGCAGAAATCCTAGATGTCACTGAATGCAGTAAAGATTGAGAGCTGCACCCCTAACGATAAAACTTATTTATCTAGATCTTCAGCATTTTCAATGAAAGAATGGCTGCAGTAGCAGAAACAACATCTGCTAAGGTGGATGCTTCTTGAGCATTTACACAGTGGTCTGGGGAGTTAAAAAAGCCATCATTATACTAAGACTTCATGAATCCTGTTGAATTTAATGACTGATTTCTTCAAAGATGTGATGACAGCTAGCCATGATCCAGACCAATACTAGTGGGAATAAGCTGGATTTTTACCCTGAACCTGCTGAGAAATTTTGGGGGCACTGAGTAATTCTAGTGAAGAATTGATTCTGAATCTCAATATTGTCTCCCATAGACTCCAGTCTACCTGAGAGGTTCAGACTGGGAGGCCAACAAAACCTAGAGTGGAAGACAGAGTAAGGCAATGGGGAGATTAAAACAACATCCAGGAGACTGACAAGAGACTGAAATTCAGTGCAGGTCTGCTTCAGCCTGAAGCCCAGAACGGCAGTCAGGTGAGAAACTGGGTAGGGGAAGAGGGACTTCCTACAGCAGAGAGATTAAAGAAATGAAAGCCTGGCTCTTAATAATAATCTTAAAATCTTCATACTATGTTCATTTTTGACATATTTTAAAACATCCAATTTGCAAAAATAGCCTAAAGCAAGTTCCAAATGACCCAGACTGCCTACCACTAGACATGTACACCCAGCATTGTGTCTCAGAGCAGCTATACCCTAACTGATACAGTGACACACTTCTTCTGTAGGCTAAAGATCTTCATGGAAGCAATTAAATCTCTCTCTTTGGTATAAACAGACATTCAGTATATCCCCAGACCTAGTAATTTTACTTAGCACATGCTAAATGCATAGCAGACAGATTAACTTCTCTTTTGATTTTGTGGCTCTGTTCAACAAAGATGTTCTGATTTGAAATTATCAGTCAACATACTCACTCTTCCACTTTCAATGAGAGGTAAGAAAAACATACCTGAAAAACATTTTACTTGCCTACAGCTCAATCCAAAAAAGGATGTAAAAGTATCAGAAGTGATTTTTTTAATCACTTGTAAGCATTGAATAGTCAAACTAATGTCTCTTTTGATACTTAACCAAGCACATCACAAATAATAATGCAAGCCCATTAACTTGTCTTAATCAAAGTTTCCAAGGAAATAGTGACTCACTGTAAACAATTTACCCAACTGCTTCGGCTGAAATGTGCACAATGGCTGAACAATCCACCAAGGTATTCTCTACTTTGTGCCTAGTAAGTTTTATTTGATGAAATACAATTAAACATACCATGCAACACAAAAAAACAACAGAGGAGAGTTTGCAACATGTTTTTCAAGCTATCAAAATGGCAAGTAACTAGATATGTTTAGAATGATTCTTAATCTTACCTACCAGCTTTGAACATATTTTAGATCTCACAATATGGGCTTAAAGAAGCTCTGCACAAGAAGATAGGGCAAACAGTTCTCTTATAATAAAAGTCTTTATTATTATTCGAACTACTAAATTAAATTTGTGAGCAAAAAATATAAAGTTCTATTAACATAGGGGATAGAATTTTCTAAATTAAACATTTACATTAGACTGCAAAATCTGTGTTATGTAGGTGGCAAAAATGAAACAATTTTCATTAGGTTTGCAGCACTTTTGAAATCATAAAAATTTCATTTAGGTTTGTAAAAATTACTTACAGAATCTAGTGTGTGTCAAATTTAATTTGCAAAAATTTTTACTATATTTGGGATAATCTAAACACCTTGATTAACATCCACTTTTATAAGGATATAACTAGTTCATATGTAGGAATGCTTTGAGAATTAGTTATTTTAAATGGTTTTCATTTACTAGTGGATGCTAAGGTAGACTTTATCGTATAGATTTTCGAAGTTGTAATTTCTATGTTTCTTTTACTTCTACCCCAAATATCCTGTGTTATTATGTTGCCTTTCCAATCATTCTTTATCCCCAAAACTCATGCATAGGGTTGCTGTCTTAAAACCAGTGAAAGTTCTTCTATTATTTAATTTTTCTAATGACAAGCAAACAAGAGTGATGTGTATATTTCCACCTTTATTACTCATTTTTCCCCTCTTTGAAAGTAAGACGATGATCCCTGATATGGTCATTCTGTATTATCATTTCATTATTCCCACCGTAAATTAGAATCTTGTGTCTGCTTAAAAGATGACTAACACTGAGTGACCTACCATAATTTTTTTTGAAGGCTACAGTAGCCTTCAAGCTAACAAATCATAGTAGTCAGTCTAAATTTTCTACTCATTAAGTTTAACCATTTAACTCCATTTATATCCATTTGTGTCACACCACCAGTTCTTCGGTATTCTACCATAGCCTGCTGATAAGTTTGTTCAGCACTCCACCTATTTAAGGAAAAAGGGTCTTTCACCTGAAATATCCAATAGAGGTATTTAATGTTTTCACTGTATTTTTTTCTGTTTTGGTGCTTCTTGATTCTTAAAGGATGTGCAAGTTTCCAAGTGTGGACATGTAGTAGCTGCCTGGAAGGGACACATCGTTTCATACCTCATGAGGAAAAAAGTTATTAACCATGTCCTGAGTTATTCAAAACCTAGCAACAGATCCAACAGCAAGAAGGAACAATGCTCACACAGCACAGATAATGGGAAATTCTGAGCTGTGCTGGCTCATCTTCATTCAAGGATTACATACCTGTAATATCCCAGAGTGGCTTAGAGCTGCACCAGTCTCACTTGGAAAAGATATCATATGATCTGGAAAAAAGCTCTGTAACAACAAGAATTTGTACCAAAGTTCTGTAAAAATAAATATAAAACTTTCAATCTCTTTTGGATGTGCAATTTAAGTTCTGAGTGCAGTGCAAGACACTGCAGGTTCCCTGATCCAATAATTTAAGCTTACCTTAATATCATCCCAAAATTTGTCACATGCTATATACTGTTTGTTGAAAAACTTAGAATTTTGAGAAAACATCAATAGTCTCAGGAAGAGGGTTTCAGACACCAGTGTAAATCATACTGCAATATTTGGCCCTTAGTGTTGTTTTTCTAGTAGTAATTTCTATTGCTGTTGACATACAAGACTTGCCTGGGGATTCAATATGCCACAAAGTAAGGAGGCTATATGCCAACACGCTGAAAAGTGTATTGTTTTCCATTGTTTTCATTACACTAGAAACCCAGTAAAATATTTTGGAGTAACTTCCTCTAACACAGAAAAAGTAATCTCTGGGTTTTTTGTATTGTACAAATTGACAAAAAAATACATTGTTGACTACATCAGCATGGTGGGGTTAAAAAGTCTACATTTTAAATGCCAGTTTCATTATCAAGGAAAGCTCAAGGGATAATTTATGGGACAGATCTGTAGCTGGGGCATTCAATGTAGTCATGTAGATATGAACCAGACAAGGGTTTGACCATCACAAATAATGTTTTCTCAAGGCCTGAACAAGCTTGAAGTTAATATTCACTTGGCCATCCAATGTCCAGCAGTTTCCATTTTTAATGAAATTTAACTGCTTAATATGAGTTAGTTCACATTAGCTCATTCTGATAAAGCATTCTTGCTACAGCTGGGACCAGAACACCCAGAAGAACTGTGCTTAGCTATAGCTGCTGGAGCTGGTGCAGCTGCAGGTCTGCCACGCTCCACAGCCAGTTCCACTCACAGGTTAACAATACCTAATCTTTGGAACCAACAGACAGAAACTGATGCACAGAAAGTCCCACCTGAATACGAGGAAGAACTTCTTTACTAGGTGGGTAATCACACACTGGAACAGATTGCCAAGAAAGGTTGTGAGATTTCTCTCAGTGAAGATATTCAAGAACCCTCTGGATGCAATCCTGTGCCATGTGCTCTGGGATGACTCTGCCTGAGCAGGGAGGTTGACCCACTCAGTGATTCTGTGAAAGCCTCTTTATTAACTGTAGACCATTTCAAGCTTAAAAATTTTTCACTGGTATAGTAATGTCTCAACATCTGGGACAAATCTATCATGATTTTTCCAGAGACACACAGGTGAATTAAAAAAAAGTCTCTCAGAACTCTTATATTTTTGTTATCTTTATATTTACCTTTTTATCCTTTTCACAGATAACTTCAGTTCCCTTTCACTTCTTACCTTTTAAGCCCTCAAACAATTCTGCTGTTTCTCCCTCTCACATCTGAAACAAGCTGCCTTTGTAAGAGACAGCATTAGGAGTGGTCCAAATACACCATGGAGCAACCAGATGGTAAGTTCCTTCTGCTGAGCCAGGACTGCATCCATGGCCTTTGCCATCAGCCAAGGTCTGAATCAGCAGCATTAACCTCTGGCAACACCCCTGAGTTACAAGATACCTCCGCTGTCTTTCCATCCCTTATGTACACTAACTTTGGCTTCACTTTCACTTACCCCTAGCACGTTATGGCTGTTCATGGCCTTTTGTGTCAGTTGTCATTTAGCTACACCTGGGAAAAGCTGCAATTGGGCAGTGCTGGGCCAGAACATTCTATTTTCACTTCAACAATAAAATCATCTTTGCTACAGATGCCCCTCATCACACCGCTTCATTTTATATTATGTTGTCACTTGATGAAAAGTTCACTGAGTTGCAAAAATTTTATCTTGTTTTAGGTCCGTGTGCAAATTTCAATAAAATTAAACCCATTGCTGCTCCCACCACCCCCAAAAATAAAAAATGAACATGGATGTTTTACAGTTGTAACAAAGGGACCAGCCAACGATTACATGCACTACAATACACTCCTGTATTTCACATATTCCCTCTCAATTATTCCTTTTGACTCATGTTACACTAATGAATTTAAACTCTGACTATCTGCGTGCCACAAAAAGACTTTTTTAGCAACAGCAATTGCACCACTTCACAGATACAATATTAGGACTTACCAGTGGATTTTTAAAAAACTCATACTTTGCATAATTTTTTCTAAAATATAGTTTGGTTTCCTCTTCCATTACCCAATTTGATTGGACTTCCATTACTAATTCATGGTCTTCTATAGCTCTTCCTATAAGAAAAACAAAAAAATTTTAAAAATAAAAGCAAAGGCAAATATCAAGCTCATGACTATCAGAAGACAAAGAACTCTCACAATCTACAGCTAAAGTGGAGCAAAGTTAAACTTCCACTGAATTTAACTCATTCTTCATTGAGTTTAACCAATTCTTGAGTCCATAAAGACAGAGATTAAGGATGTTGTATGAAAATCACATTTTGTAACTAGATTAAATGAAGCAAATAAAACCATAAAGAAATTCAGAAAACAAAAAAACCCCAAAAATAGTGAAAGAAAAGTAAGCATTTTAAAACCTTGTACAGGTTGTTCTACTCCAAAACACATTTTTCAGATGCAAGGGCAAAGAAACACTAAAGAACTGAAGTTCTTAGTTAGAAACAGCATTTTCTTTTCCTTTCAGTTTTATAGAGAGGAAGTGCTCCTCTGGGATGACATTTAAAACTCTTAAATGCTTGGCATTGTGACATTTAAGAGAACACCATTTCCTCAAGACTTAGTTCTTGGTAGAAAAATAAGACATTGTGCATCACCCCCAAGGATGGGTGACGACGCTGATATTTCTTTATTTTTAAGGTGTCACATCAAAAAATATTTTATAACTGAGTAAACGTACTTTCTTGAAGGAACTGAAACACTGAGTGCCCATCCCAAAACCAGCCCTGGAATAAAATCCCTAAATGGTGACACGGAAAAGCTGCCCTTCAGTTTAGGTAGATCATTTTTGTCTTCCAACTAGACTGGAGAGTTTCTACCTCCTCTTCTATCATCTCTTTATTACTGCTATCTCTAACATGAGGAGCACCTGCTACAGACCGAAACAGTCTCCTTAACTAATGGAAAGTATGTAATTCACATGAAAGATTTAATATTGAAGTTCATGACAGAACACATTTCAAAAAGCCTCTTCTCTAGCCACCCAGTGGTGAAAAAATTGAAACTAAATAAAAAATAGATAGACATTGCTCAGCACTATTTCACAGGTAGTGCTTTATGAGTCCAGAGAGTGAATGCAGAGAGTGAAACCAAAATGCAGCTGAAAGACACTGATGATGTATGTGGCCAGGGCACTACCCTGTACTAAAAAGAGGAGCCCTAGAACGTGTGTGTTCAGCTGCAGAAGCAGACAAAAAATGTTTAGTCAAGACAAAAATTTCTCAGTAGAAAGGGAAAAATTTCAAGGTGAAGATAGTACTCCTCTTACAAAGGAGAGTAGTTATGGAAAACTGTTGTGTTTTCAGAGCCTGCCCTGCTCAGGGGAATTGCAGTGGAAGTATGGGACTCCAGCACCAAGGTACCCGGTGGTAGGCATGACATGGCATCATCCAAATCTAGGCACACTTCAGCTGCTTTCAATCATCTTAGACATTGTGAAAACCATTCGAAAATGTATTTGAATTCAAATGTTAGGATAAAGAGAACACATATCAGAAACACACAGTTCTAAAATATATTGATTTATAGAGCTGCAAGAATTACTGAACTTCAGATATTTGAAACAGAACCCCCACTACTGCAAAACTTGGGGGGTGGGGAGGAAGGCTGAGCTTCCTGACTGACAGGGCAGCAGCAGTGGGCTGGGTGCAGTGAGGGCATAACCATCCTTAATGTTCAACAATAGAGGTCTGCACCAAGGGGTGCAGACCATGTTTGTGGAAACTGAAATAGAGAGACCGTGGGTTTATGCTTTGGTTTAATTGGGAGTTTTGTTGGGTTTTTTTCCTTTTTAAACCTTCACAGCAGATACCTCCACACGGCAATGAAGGAACAATCCAGTGATGTAATTAATGTCTGTCTTGATTAAAAGTAGAACACTGTGCTCAGCTCACTAAGATTCACACAATTATATCTAATTCAGGAGTATTCAGACAGCTGTTAGATTTTAAAGAAAATGTTCACTAATTGATGGATGAATTATTAATCCACATCATCCTGGAATTTACACAGACACACACACTTGCTCACAGCACCTCTTTCAATACTAATTCACTTAACTTACGAGATGAAAAAGGCTTTTCAAATTTACATGGGTAAAACATAAAACAATAACAGATAACAATCCCAAACTAACTCATCATTTGAAAAATATTTGTTCAAGCTACTTATCCAGTTCTTAAGAATTATTTAAAGCAAGTCAATATGAATATGTTAATTCTTTCTAACAAAACCAGGTCTAACAATATCGTAACAATAATTCCATTGTTGTTCAGTACTCTAAAAAATAATATAGAGGATATCTCAAATTGTTCCTTTCCTTGGCCAGTAATGTTGAACTGCCAACCTCATCATCTAGGAAATAATCTGACTTTTAAAATGCAGCATTCACCTTTTTCTAGAACTACACTGAAAGCAGCTGGAGCATTTAGACGACTGCAAGGTGAATGAAAGTCTTCAGTAATTTCGAGTATATCAGAATCTGAGGAAAATCAATTTCATTAATTATTTGATATTGAAATCTTCCAAGAAATCCTTCAGATTGAAGAAAACACATTACTTGTCAAAAAGTGTACGGTGTAAATACAGAAAGCTGGAGAAACAGTGCCACTCTTGTTCGGGCATGGTTTGTCAAAGGCATCTTCTTCAACAGTTTATTACACTACTTAAACACCAGCTACACTATAAAATACAGAAAACACTTCTGCTATTTATACAGTACTATTTACTAAAGCCATTTTTCTACCTCTTCTTCTATAGCAGTCATTTACAGCCTCAACCCAGATTTAACTCTGACCTTACTCTAAATTGGAAGCATCTTGCAGCTGATACATTCAGTGCAAAAGGGTGCAAACGTCTTTGAAATGTTACAAAGCAAGAAAAGAAATTTGAAAAACATTTGTGTCTACCTTCATAGGAAAAAGGAGCATAAAAGGGCAGAAAATAGTTTTAGCTTTTGTAGTTTATCCGTAAATTACAGCTGTTAAACATAATTGAGTCAGAGATGCACAGTCAAGTTTATTTTCAACAAATGCACAAGGCCGGATTCCGTGGATACATCCAGAGAAAGGGACTCTAACAATAGCTTTTAGCCACTTTTAACTATCTGGGGGGAGGGAGGGAGCGGCCAGGGGACATGTTTGTGGGGGTGTTTGATGTTTGTTTGTGACGTGTACTTTTTTTTTAAAATCAACAGCACTGGAGCAACCAGATACCAGTGCAGTCTCTTCTGAGAATTAAGAACTCCACGGAGTTTTCTATGTATTTTAGAATGCAGGAAGGCGTTCAGAACATCCTCTTTTTCAAGCCACACTTTGCTCTAGCAGATGGAACTGCCCTTGAAGTTGCAGAAGTACTACCTTTTTTAGCTCTAGTACAGTGCCAAAGTTCAAGAATAATATGGAAATTTTGAGTAATGTGAAATTAAAACCAGATTTCTTATGGCATTTGTCTTCTAGTAGATTTTTTCTAAATAATTTCCTATCAAAACCATACACAATACAGTACTGAAACACAGTGCTGTAAAAGCAAGTAAGACTGTCTAACTTGAGTTTTGGTTCAACAATACATCCCAGCAGTGAGCTTCTAAACTCATGTCTTGCTGAATAAAGTCTTTCCTGTGTTCTGCATTTTTTACATCTCTGCAAACATTCCCTTTCTCCCTACAATTAATTTGCCTTACGTTTTTTTATACTGCAAAAGTATACCTATACACTTCAAAAAGGAACAGAGATCAGAAGTTATATTTTGAAACCATAGATTACACATTTTAAACTGTATAATAGAAATAGTGGAGTTTTACTACGCTAGAGGAACACTGATGATATGAAAGGATTTCAGAATGTCTTGTTACCAGCAACTTTAAATACTACACATGGTATCACTTCAACACAGTTCACTGGTCCTATCTGGAAATTTAAAGGAATGGGTTTTTTTTTTCCTTTTAACATAACCCTGTCCCAGAGTTCACCATAAATCTAGCCAAACTGAATGTAGTGAAGGAAAATACTGACAGCCTACTCTGATATTATTTCTGAAGACCAAGTCCTACAGTAAAGATAAAACAGCACCGTGTAACCTCTCTCTTTCCCTGATGTCAGAGATTTCACTTAGCTGTGTTGGGAACAAACAGGATTTTGTTTACAATGAAAATAACCCGTCTTTCTAGAGATAAGCAGGAAATACCAATAAGAGAGGAAGAACTGCCAAAGAAAAGCAAGGTAGAGCAAGATAGAATTTGCAGTGAGAACTTTAACTGTTAGTGTCTTCCAAATCATTCCTACAGATGCAGATCAAGCAGTGTAAAGCAAATATACCATGAAAAAAATCTACTTTATACCTATGTTTTCAAAAAGAATCAGAAGCAACAACCCCACAAAAGAACAAATTCACACAAGATTTCCCATCATTTTGCTTCGAAGCCTTTCTACTGGAATTGTACTTCCATGTGAAAATGAAAACCAAACACCTTATTTACCACCATACCATCATATAATATTAGTCTTACCTAAACCTGTGTGGGTAAGTTGTTCAAAGAGAGTCCAGCTGTGGTCATCAACATAGTGGTTCTTCAATATCAAGAGCTGACACACATCCCTGGCTGTTATATCACTTGGTACTTCCAAAGCTCTGCTGGTATGATCTTCACTATACACTTTGATTACCTGCAATAAATAAAAAACTCTAAAATATCCATAAGTTTAATCTTTGCTTTGGTTACTCCATATATGTTGCTCTCTCAGCTTCATGACCGAGGCAAGAACCCCCACACACAGAATGCAACATGAAAGGCAGCCATTCCTCTCTAGTGCAATGGCATAATTGAGAACAGAATAGGCAAGCAAAGTATATTCCACTTCTAAATCTGGCTACTGGACATCCCTTGCCACAGGACACTGGACAGGATTGGTGCATTAGCTTTAAAAAAAAAGGTAATGGAGAGATAAATAAATGTAGTGGAACTGTTCATTCTTAAGTAAGCTGAAAAAGAAACCACAGAGCATAAATGGTGAAACTCAAGAACTCTATGACTGCAGAACTGTAGAAAGATTTGATAAAGGAGTTAGTTCAGAGAATGGCAATCAGACTCAAGATGCTCACAGTTCTGTACACAATAAAAACAGGAGTCGTTACAGAGTGGCTTCAAATTTTAACAAGCAAGAACTGGAGTTCTTGCACACACATCCTCAATATAAAGGATGTCCAAGATGCTTTTAAGTGACAAAATACTCCTCTCAGTTTATTGAATTTATCCATATTCATGAGAATGCAAGACACAACTCTTCTGATTATGCACAAAACCTAAATACCATTGTAAACCCCTCATTAAACAGCAAGACACAAGTTCTGACATTAAAGACAAACAAGCCTGTTACTGTCAGTCATTCTTAACAGCTGCCTTGCTGAATACATGCTCATTTCAAGCATCTGATAAACAACCAGCAGTGTATTGTGCCCTAACTTGTCAAGGCAGCTCCTTCTCTGGTTTGTGCTGAAGTTGGTAGGAAAGTGAGCAAGGAACTCCAACTGTATCTCCTGCCACCTGTGTCGCTCCCACCAACAGAAAAAAATCCAAAAATAATTTTAAAAAATCAGGTCCTCCCACTTATGCTTTCCAAACACCAGATCAAGGGAAAAGGACTCCATTGGTAAACCACATTGAGATTTTAAAGCACACTGATGGCCTTACTCCTCTCCAAAAACCTATTTTTCTCAGTGGAACTAAACAGATACAGTAGTTTGCTTCCAAACTTTGGCCCTGCACATTAAATGAGCATAAAGTCCATGATAATTTGCTTTAATATTGTACCTAATAAATGTACACAGGTCAAGAGTTACACACGATATTCAGCCATCCTTGCCACAACACCAGTTGTCAGGATACTGCAAACAAATTCATGCTCCTAAAGTGCTGAAAAATGTCTCTACTCATGAATCAACCACCTCAAAGCTGAGTCTTTCAAGGGAGAAAGGCAGACCTTGGAGAAAGAAGATCCAGTGTTTCCATGGGCCTAAGCTGCAGCCCAGTACTTCCATTTAATACAAAAGGCAAAAAGACCACATTGCTACTGAATGCAATACTGCCAAAGCAGCCGTGGGGAATGGCTATGGTTGGTTTGGTAGGATGCCTGTGCTTTGGCAGTGTTCCCACTGCTAAGCAAGAGGGACCAGCAGCAATGCAGCCTGCTTGCAGCAGAGTCTGGTTCCACACACACAACTTAAAGTCCTACTCCAGTCACACAGAAATTATGTTTGGCCATTCAGGATAAACCAGCATGAATTATTTAAATTCCTGCAGTATTTGCAATGATTCAAAGACAAAATTAAAAGATGTGTGTGGCAGGGTGCACTGTGAATGGGATGGAGGGCTGTGGGGGTGATTAGATGAAACAGCATCCTATCACCTTAAAAGAGGTCTTACTCTGGGCAGCACTGAAGGTCAGGGACAGTTCATTAGTCTCTCCAGCAAGTCTGTGTCAGGCTGAACCTAAAGGATTTTACAGGCTGAAATGCCAGAAATGAGAGAGACAGTAGAGAAGGGGGAAGCAAAGGAAAGAACTGAAGCAACTTTTCAAGTATTGAAAATTGTTGTAAGTCCCTTCCAGCTGTAATATTCTATTCTGTTTCCCAATATTCTCACAATAAAGCCAGGGTGTAGGAATAAATGTGAGCATGCTGGCTAGGGACTCTATGGCACAGAGCAGCAACTGCAGTTTTCCCCAGGCACTCATCAAGTTCAGTGATATGCTTGTTTTACAGCAAGAGCACGTACTGAGGCTCTTGACGGATATTTTAACAGAAATTCTTTTTAAAAGGGTTAAGAGTCGCAGTGCAGATGACTTCACTGTTATTGCTAAAGAAATAGAAAAAGAGTTTTTAAAATGCTGAAGACAGCAACGCAAGTCATGATAATGAGCTGCCTATGGCCATTCAGCTCAGGGAGCGGGGAGCCGTGGAGGTGGCCTTGGACTACTGGAGCTCAGCTAAAGCAAAACAAAACAACACAACAAAAAAACAAGGAGGGAAAAAACCCAGTTTATATTCTCTGTGAGTATTCTCACTTAGCTTTTTCAGTATAGGGAAATAAATCCTGCTCAAGTGTAGGACCCAGCTCAGATCACTCCAACTCACAGCTATGATGTGCTACCTTATAAAATACAAATGCTGTGACATTTTTCTCTTCCTTGCAAGGGATTCAGATGCAGCAGAAGAAAAGTCACCTAAGAAACTCTTATCAACTTCTGTCACACATTTTGCTTAACAAACTGGTGTAAATCTCATCAATTAGAGTGACCTTTGACGGTTGTTTTAATTAGAAATTGCTCAGTATGCATTTTGTGCTGTGTTTGAAGCAAAGTCTCTTGTAAGATTGCTGGGAATGTATTTATTCCACAGGGAGTGGATCAGATGAAAGAGGATAAATTCAAAACCCCGTTTTTCCTTGGAAATATGTTGCATTACTTCTCTTCCTAGAAGTAGAGGATGCTCTAAGAATTAAAGGGTGGCAGAGCTATGCTAAAGATGCAGCTATGCTGACCTCCTATAGAGATGAGTAAGCTTGAGTGATCACTTTATTTTTATTAGTGGCGCTCACTATGCATTTGGCTGGCCAGTCATCTCTACTTCCTTCCATTTTATTTTCCCCGAAAAGTTTGTCTGAGAAGTAGCACACAAGAAAAGAGCTGCTAATTGAGAACAAGCTCTCATTACAGTTTTCATTACCTTACACTCTCAAACTTTGTTCCAAAGCAAGCTGTTTTACTTCCCTTGACTATAACTATAACTATCAGTAGACAGAAAAAGTTGCCTCAGCAGCACCGAAATCATCTTTCCGGTCTAGTTTATAAATACAAGGAGATTTTAGTTCTTCCCAAGGCTAGAAAAAGAAACACCTCAATAGCTTCTATTTAAGTCACTGGAAGTAAGAAATAAGCAGCACCAAGATATTCCAAAAAGAGGAAAACACCAAGCTCAGCATGACAAGCAATCATTTTCACTGCCTATGGGAGCAGGCAAGGAGGTACAGCATTCCTACATGTTCTCTTTCAGTTTTTTAATATACTAAAAATCAGCCAAGATCCCAGAATTATGTACAATGCATCTTTATTCCTCCAAAAATTATTTTTATAAGAACTGTTGCTTCAAAATAAAATATATTATTGTTTATATTTCACTAATCAAATGAATTCATAATGTAAAATAAATGTTGACAAACATAATCTAATATTTAACAAAGGAAAAGAAAAAGAAGACTCTAGTTATTACAATAAAAAATAACCAGAAGAAGCAAAACCCAGCATTGTTTAAAAGAATAAGTACAAGAGCACATAAGGTAAGCAGTGTGGGAGGAGGGAGGAGCAAGAGAAGCCAGGCTGGACTCTACTCCCCCGAGTCTTCTTCCACACTCAACCATCATCTCCACTACAATTATTAAATAATCTGTTCATAGATTTTTTAGAGAGGGTGTCCAAGTCTGATTCTTCACAATCTTCATGCCATCTGTTTCGGAAGTTCCAATCTGCAGAAACAGCACAAACATATGCCCTGCACTGAGGAATTTAAAATTTCAAACCAAAGTCCTAACATGTGAAAAAAGCCAGGTAGAACCCATCGAAAAAGAACCACTAGCACACAGATTCCATATTTAGGTGCCTACACCAATATGACCTGATATTTATAGGATTCTGAATGTTTCTGTATAGCCACTGACACAGTGGGTAGTCAGCACCTTTAAAAAAAATCAGGCCACTTTTATTTATAAAGATAAAAGCACCTAACTTTAGCTTATGATTTCTAAAATTATTCCCCCTCCCCCCAAATAAAACACTGCACATTTATGTACTTTCATTATAATTTCAGTCACATTTTTGTTAAATGCAGAGTTATTGTATGCAAAACCAGGCCTTAAAAAGTCTTACACTCCAGGGTGTCATACTTCTCCTGAAATGCTGCCTGATACTCTGATAACACCTCCCTTTAGTGCTACTTGCCTGCAGCATTTGTTCTCCAACTCCCAACCCTGCTGCCTGCTAGACAAAGTTTTTTGCTTATTGATATTGGCAAAGGGTAGGAGAATTTGGAATATATTTTAACTACAATGGAGGTGCTTGGAAATTTCTTGTGTTTTGAACTGGTTTATGACTTCTAGCAATAGTCTGTATTGGTTTTAGTGAGAATCAGCAAAATCCTGCATTCATAAAAATATTTAAGAGGTTAACTCACAACTGTTGTTAGAAACAAATAGCATATTAGTAAAGTTTACTGTCTCCTTTACCAGCTGTGAATGCAAGATTTTCCTTTTAAATATCTCAGTCTGCAGTTAAAATGTCAGCTTCCAGTATTTCCTCCAAAGGGAAGATTTCCAGGACAAAAGGATTCACACAGTTTGCAGAAATCTGCATCTGTCATTGAAACAAGGTGCATACAGTGTTTAACTGTAGAAGTCATTTGGAACACAGTATAGCTTCAAGAGGCAGAAGGAACACTGCTCCTAAATTCTGTCTTGCAACAAAACCAAAATGCAAAGGAAGGAAGAACAAAGTCTAGGAAAATTGCCTACCTTTCCTTCCACAACCTAGAAAAATCTCATACTTTTTCCATAATCTAACCTTGTTTTAAAATGACATTTCAAAGGGCAAAAATAATGTTAATTTCCAGCCTTTCTTCCAATGTAAGACCATGGGCAAGGTCAGTTTCCCTAACAATTAATAATTTGTTGCCTCAAAACACAAAGGATTTTTTTAGACCTATATATTCTTTTAGAAGGTATTAAAAAACTTGTTAAATTTCATGTTAACAGCATGCATG
>WEIT01011431.1:1797-12684 GCA_013389985.1 Dryoscopus gambensis
GATCTAATCACTGGAGCAATCTGCCTTGCCCTACTTAGTGGAATTTGTTTCTGTGAAAAATTTAACAAGTTTCTTACTGTGGGAAAACCTGCTATGTTTTCAAACAGGAATTATAACAGCCCAGGTTTCTTTCTTCTACCTCCAACCTTCTGTTCCCTATTTCCAGCCCCAGTGGAGTCAAAACGCTGTCTTCAGCACATCAGGCACTGACACCAGGAAGCCCATGGAGCTGTCTAATGTGGCCAAGCTGCCTAAGCAAAAAAGGAACTTTACATATTAAAATGTGTCCTCTGTGATTACCACCCATCTCCATTTAAGCAAAAGGCTGCAAAAGAGAAAGAGAGAAAAAAAGACAGGAGTCTGTTCACATATACACAGTGTTGGTATTGCTCTCTCATTCCTGTCAGTTTTCCAGCATAGCCCTGGGCTAAGCAAAATCTGCTTTTTGTCATTGCGAGAGAAATCCAGTTCCCTTCTAGTTACACAAGTTTGAGTCAAGGCAACAGAACCAAACTCCTTTTTCTCTCTGGCAAAACCTGGGCTCAGCTCTGACTCCAGACTCGGGTGATTCATTCTTTTCACACAGATGTGGATGCTACATTTCCTGCTCGCCAAGTGCTAACAAGGATGGCTTGTTACCTGTGCTGTTGTAGTCATGATCTTTGACCGCAAAGGCCCCACGGCACAGAGCACAGACAAAAACCAGAAGATAATGAGCACTCCGGAGGACTGAATTCCTCTCAGCCTTTCGTACTGGATAAGCAGTGTAGCTAAGAGCTGTAAAAGTAAATACAGGAACACATGAACACAACCCCATCCCAGTGCTCCCCACCTCTGCACTCTCAGTTGGCAGCTCTTAGAGCCACCACTGACTGGAAGGACACCAGAACAGCAGGACCTCTATGAAATGGGCCCCATCATGACGTCACAGAGGTCAACAGCAAAACCTCCGTCATCTAAGGAGGGCAGTGAATAACTATGAAATAATTTGTTTTCCTGTTTTCAGAGCCTCATCTCCAGAACTCAATTTTTAAACCTTTGCACATAGGGCTAGGAACAATTAAATATTAGCTACAAACATTTTAAACAAATGTAAGAGCTGTCATTTCTCCAATCCAGATGGACCATCGTAACTTGTCTAGAAAAAAAGATTTTTAAAAAAAATTAACCAAGGAAATTAAAAATTTTAATGGGCAAATTTTACTGCTTTATTTTACATACAACAGCCACAAACCTGTTTGACGCCCTAGGCAAAGCCAACTTGTTTTCTTTAACGGAGGAACAACCACCAGATAATAGACATAGCTTTACAAAGTCCAATACAATACTGAACAATGCACAAGCCATGCTCTATTGTATCTCTCTCCTTAGGCAAAGTCCTATTCAAATTCTCTCCAGAACTGGATCACAAGCCTGGAGAAATAGGTCAAAGCAGGTTGGAAGGCAGAACAATCTCTCCATTATAAATACTTTAATTTACACAGCTGAATCTACTCGAGAGAGAGATTTGTGGCTCTGGCCTTTTCAGTAGCAAAATTTGTTTCAGTAATACAAATACTAATAATACAGTTAAAAGAAGTCCAGAAAAGGCAATGAATGCAAAGGGGCTCTTCATCCTTCATCTGTCTAAGAAAAAGTTATTCATACTGGTCACAGTGAACAGAAACAGCTACGAACCATGGTGATGCCAACAACCAGTGGAGTTACAAAATACACTGGTGGAGGGGTTCTGTTTTGCAGGAGCTCGTGGAAGGAGTAGAAGAGATCGGCCCAGCTCACACACCACAGCAGGACACCAAACAGCTGAGAGGAGGCAAACAGAAACAGCATTTGGTAAACTCCTCTCCAGGGGCAGTCGGAGAGCTAAAAAAACCCCATTCTGATTCACAGATACCCAGCAAAACAAAGCTGTGTAAACACAATCACAGCACTGATCAGCTGCAGTCTGATGAACTGTTCCACTGCACTCAAACCAAGGATCTCATCTCAACTGCTTTCTGAGGGATTTGCAATCACAACCAGTAGAAAGACTAATGTATTTTGCTGGGATTTCTCCCCCTATTTAGTTTTGATTGGAAACACAGGCAGCATCCAGAGTAAAGGCAGACATGCCCTGAAGCAGAAGCCGGGTATTTTTCCCCAGGAATAACCTGAGTTATTTAATGGCCTATGAAAAGCAACTTCCTTGCTTTTCTTAGACCCAGCCACTTACAGACCTGAGGGGCTGCTGACACCAGGAACCTTTTAAGCACAAGGTGCAGATGAAACCACATTGCTATTGCGTGGGGACAGTGGCTTGAAAAAACCCTTCTTATGCTTACTTTCACAAAGAGATAAAATTCCCACTAGACCTACCTTAAGGTCTTTGGTTTGCAGCTTTCAGTGGTTTAAACCCTAAGTAAGGGTGAAGCAGCGCAGTTTTGGCTCACAAAGGATTGCTCAAAGCAGAGCAATCATTTCTCTCTACCCAGAAAGGTGGCTCCTAGGATGGATTTCCTTCCTCAGAAATCTGTATGTACACTGTTTGCTCCTATGAGCAAGCTCTTCAGTATGATTAATCAGAGGGAAATTTGTTTAAACCCTACTGCAGCACTTCCTTGGATGCTGAACTAATAAAAATGAACTCTACATGGCCCATGGGGCACTGCAAAGAGCTCTCACCGTCTTGAACCTGCTCAGCATGGACAGCACGATGTACCCTTGTTTGTTGTGCTTCAGGTAGAGAAGGTAAAAGGGTAAAGCACTCCACAGGTAAATGCTGGGGATCCATGCCAGGATGGTGTTCTGGAAACATGGTGTTAGGTCTGGGTTATCCGTGTGTATTGTAAGGTTTGAATCCTGGAAGGGGGACGAGACACATATATTAACAGAGAGGCAGAAGTGCTGCCAAGTGGAGCATCTGCTTGAATGAAGTTGTATTCAGATCCTGATGGAGTTAGCACACGGCCTGAGTAAGAGCTTTCCCAAAATACTTACCCCAAGCACTTGTTGTTAATCTGCTATAGTGAAAGGGCTAAGTACAGCTGTAAATACTGGGCAAAACCTAAAAGAAAAAGATTTTTGCCCTCCTGTATTTCAGAGCTGGACATACATTTTGTAGCAGACAATCCCCTTGTGTTTCTGCCTTTGCCGAGGCTTAGTTACAGGTGCTGATAACACCATGTTCCTCAGGCATTCCCAGCCTGGAGTGCCTCTGCTAAACAAAGCTCTTGAGGAAAAATCCTCCACTTGAGAACTCATCCAGCAAGAATGTCCAGCACTGGAGAAAATGATCAGATTTAGACCAACCTTATGCTGACCTGGGAAAATCCCCTCCATTTATGACTAACACTTTGTCCTTCTTACTCATATGCTTCCAAGTTTAATTACTTCCCTATTCTAAACAAAGGCAAAAGGAATGTACTGAACATGCAAGTAGAAATCAGGTTTTCTTGGAAACATTTCAAGCAATGCTTTCTAGCTGTGACTCGGACATATGTACTTGTACCTAAAGACGTGAACGTACCACATGCAAACACAGTTACACAAGTTCAGACTAAAACAGAACTTTCAGTATGGTGAAGGGGAACTTGGTTTTAATCAAACTTCCTGGAAATTCACAACTTAGATTTCACCATCTAATGTGTCATCTTAAATGTGGTAGACAAATACTTACTTGCGGGGAATGTAAAATGACTTTGTTGTACTGTCATTAACAAGATAATGATAAAACTAAGATACCCCTGGTTCAAATATACCTTATCTCTGCAATAGAACTATTTACTTAATTATTTTTGGATGCAAGCTCTCAGCAGAAGTGTTTCAGTTACACTGAGCCACTTCTCATCCCTTGTAAGTGACAGACTACTCTGAAAATCAATTCCTCTAAGTATTTCCAGTCCTTCTTTTGTTTACCGACACGAAAGAGATCAAATGCTGAAAGCAGTGGTTGATTTTAGGAGAACTGAAGAGCCACAATCTGCAGAGAATCTTTCCATTTCAGTGATGATCTGTCAGAAGGCATGTGGATCACTGAACCTGTCCACAAACATATAAATGAGCTCGTTAAGTGTACCAGGTGCAGGACAGTTTGGCTGAACTGTGACACATTTGTCACTAAGTATTTCAGCTTTGGCAGTGGTGAGGGCTGGCACAAATCCACCAGCTCCACATCTGAACTGTGCCCTTTGTGTAGCTGGTGCCTCTCCAGCCAAGAAATGGCTTTTTTTGGAGGCACTCAGGCACCCAGCATGGGCCAGCAGAATAAAAACAGCCCCTATTACCTCAGCAGGTTTGTCCAGACCTCAGGCAAACTTCAGCCACAAATCAACAACACAGGGGCAATTACACAGCAATTCAAACACAAGATCAAAACCAAACAAAACTCTAGCCCCACATTCAGACTATTTCTGTGTTTTCCTCCAGCAAGCAGGTCTCTGGCACCAGAATGGATGATAACATTTAAAGAGCACCCATTTTTTGGCTCATCATCAAAACATTTCAGCATCTCTAACATAATAAGCTCCTCTAGCAGCCACCCTGCCTGGGGCAGGAGATGTCCTGTAGGAGTTTGAAGCCCCTTAGTTCCCAAGGAGGAGCTTATCTACTCTCATTTATTCAACAAAATACTAATTTCCTCTTTAAATTACATGCGGTTTAGCAATGTCTTGAGCATGTTTGCAATTGTGTTCCCTTCACTTGTTGAAAAAAATCCTGGAAAAGGAAAGCAGAAGAAGAATAGCAATAACTGAAGCACAGAATAAAACAAAGACTCTGTTTAAGGGAAAAGTTAGTGAGGGGGAACCCCCTCCCCCTCCTCCCTTTTTAATTTAAACCTTTCCTATAAGACCAAAATGTCCAGGAATAGCTTTCTGTTGGACAGCAACCTAGAAACTGCCCCAGATGTCCATTAACTTTTGAACTGAACACAAGCTGCTTATTGTATCCAAGACACAGTCTGCAGGGCTGCCAAGCCATTGGAAGGTTTTAATTTACTCTTATTTAAACAAGGCAAAGGGTTTGCATTTCTGAACGTAAAAATGCAGCTGGCCAGAAAACAAAAATTCTGTGCTAAAAAAAAAAAAAAAAGGAAAGAAAAAGAAAAAAAAAAGTAAGATTTTCAGATTTGGTAGAATTATCAGTGAGAATAGGAGTGGAACCTTTCCAAAATTACGTGAAACTACAGGAAGCAGCACCCACATGATGACCAACAAGAGCCTACTACTTCCATGGCACATGGGAACAGGGATGTGGGCTGAAGGAAAAACCTATGGCCAAGGTAACAGCACTGACTACTGGCTTCTTGGTGATGTTTTTCCAGGTCCAATTCCATTCTGGTTCAGATAAACAAGCTTTCCTGGAAAAGATGTTTCCGTAAGGATCTGCTTCTGCTCTGAGAGCAGACTATTCCCATCCTGAATAGGAGAGGGATCCCTGTTAAAAGACACAGTGCCTAAAACACTTAAGTAGTTGAATTCTATACAAATAACTTGCTCTCCCTGAGACCAGACTGGAGTGCACTAATGTTGCTATGTGTCCTGGAATAGAGTTCTTAAGTATTTATTTTTTTAAATACACTTTTATTTCTTTTCTCCCTAGTAGTTGATACAGTGCTCTCTCTCTCTCTTTTTTTTTGTTGTCTCTCTTTGCATTACAATTCTGTTATTATTATTATATTTTATTTAAATCATTAAACTGTTCTTGTCTCAACCCATGGGCTTTACGTTTTTTCCAAGTCTTTTCCCATCCCGGCAGGGAAGAGATTAGTGAGCAGCTGCTGGCTGGGGTTAAACCATGTGTGATGATATCTGCCACATAGCAGGGACTCTACAGTGAATTATCATTATTACTTTTAAATCAGGCAATCTGCAAGTTGTGTTTCTTACCAAGCAGGATCTGTCTTCATGGAGCTGGAAGTTCCACTTTATGGCTTTATAAATCACCACACTGACAGTGTGTATTCCAACATCCACTCTAACCCTAAACAACTCATTTTGAGTCAGAATATGACACAAAGGCTCAAGACAATCTCTCCTGACCAAGCCAACTTTGTTATACATCGCTAATTACCATTCACTGCAGCATTAAAGTTACAGAACTCCACCCTGGAGAACAAACACAAGAAGCAACGGCTGGAGGGACACACCAGCTCTTGGCCTCCTGTCTTTAAGGCTCCTGCTTTAATCTGACTTTGCCTTTCTGAACTCTGTCCCAGGAAACAGAGCAAATTTAAATGTTTCTTGAGTCCTGTTCTGGTTGAGGATGAAAATACCCACCTTGGACTGTCTGGGTGTAAAGATTTTCTTTGGACTTGCTGTTGAAAGAGATCTAACACACTGATGTTGGGGAGCACCCCTGCTCCTTGGCTTGTGGCTCTGCGCTCTCCTGAGAGCTGCTCACCTTCCACTGGACATCACAGCTCTGCCCTTTGGTGACAGCCCCCTGAAAACACTCTGCAGACAGCTCTGTGACCCAGAGCTGTGGTGAACCATCAACAGGCATCTCACAAGGGGAAGTACCCAGCAGCAAACGTTGGGAAACATAACTTTCTCTACAAAACTCATCCCAGGGAAACCACAAGAGCCAGCATGTCCATCCCAGCCAGCATAGCTGTCATACCCATTACCCACAAACAAGTGTTGAGGACAATAACCTATGACCTGTTACTAATCCAGAATCCATCATGCTCTGTGGCTCCTCCTGCCTGCCAAATGCAGCAGCATTACTGGATGCAGGATCCTTGGATGCTGGAGGCTCTGCTGGTGAGATGCAGCACTGCAGAAATCACCAGCTCACTATACTGAACTCCCTGAGCACACAATTTACCTAATCCTCTAGTAATAAAATACAATCCAAACATCCATGGGAAGAGATTAGAGACACTTGTTACAGCTTCACAGCAGAAAAGGAGTCTCTTGGAGTCTAAAAATTAGTGGGGCTTTCTACTGATCAGTTAAGGATATCATTGAGAGGGGCCCTAGCCACAGCTTTCACTCACACCCAGCACTCCAGTCTGTCTTTGGATAAACACAATTCTTGTATTAAGGGCCATCTGGGCAGCAGGACTTGCATTTAAATGACCAGGTTTAAATACATGATCTTCAATTAAGGGAAGGTATTCAATAGGGGAAGCTCTGAGCAGCATTAAATCTGCTCTAACACTTAGTACTTTCTAGTACGTTTCTCCTCTGGAAAAGAACATTGCTAATGAAAAAGCCATCCTTAAACTGATAATGCCTTCAAAAGAAGTAAAAGTTCAGTGCCACGTATCTTGGGCTCCCTGCACATCATCCATTACAGTATTTAAAGAACAAACAGAAAGCCTAAACCTAGGCTGCAAAACAGGGACAGGGAAATTCCTGTCTGTCTGTTTTCCAAAATCCCCAGATGATGTTAATGGAGCCTGCTGAAAAAGACCAGCTGGAGTTTTGGTCTTGAGTTTAAGTCTAAATCAACTCCTACTCCACTAGAGAAGCTTAAAATAAAGCTGCCTCACAGTGGCTTTACCCAGCAGGGAAAATAACTGCTGATGCTGCAGTAATGTTCCTCAAACAGCAACAGAAAGCATCCAAACCCTAGGAAAGACTTACAGCATCTCTGCAGTGTCAAGCAGTTCTCTCCCTTAAAAGGATACATTAATACATGCTTCTCTCTAAATTTCTACAGTTCCAGAAGAATGGTGAAAAGCACAGGAAACACAAACCCAGCCTTTATCTGCTGGAAGGTGAAGGCCATTGGGCTGATGTCATTCACACCCTACCCAAGGCTAACACAAACCCTATCAGTGATTCCGTGTCAGTTATCACTGGTTTGCATGTTGTGTAAGATTAACAATCAAACTGGAAAGCTGGCCAAGAAGGTACACATCCAGTATGGAAGACAGGGAAGTGAATAACTGAAAGTATCAATGCTTGGTACATAAACATGGTAATGGTTTCTCATGTAGAACAAATCATTAGTGGGAATGAAAATGCAAAGCAGACTCTTCCTGCCTTTCTTTTGCCCTTAGGTCTGGTCAATACCCTGCCAGGGTGTTTCATTTGCACAGCCTGGGGAAAAAAATAAATAAAAGGAAAAAAGTCAAAAGCAAAGGAAAGAAATAAAAAGGATGTCTTTCTCTTGGCTCTACCACACTGCCTCCTCCCAGGAACGAGAATGGCTCTGAACTGCAACACTGAAAACTACGGAATGATAGTGGCTCAGTTTTAGCTACAGCACAGCCTTCACCTCAGCCTCTCCATGTCTCACCTCCCATTTCTACCTGTTGTCCATCTCCTCTGCTCAGGCTCTGTCAATAAACTCTTTGGGAGCAACTCTAATAGTCATTTTAGAGCATAAATGCCAGCAAGCACAGCTCCAGGCCTCCAGAAGAGTACCAGTTTCAAACGGGCTTTTCAGAGCACCATCACCCATTTACATTTCCAAAGGAACAGCGTCACCCTTACAAAAGGAGTTGAATGCTTCATTAATCCCTAGTGGCTGCTGCACAACTCAATTCTTTCTCATGTTTACAGAACAACCTTTCCCCCACCTGGGAAGGGCAAGAGGTAACAACATTCTTCACTGCAGCAACAGTGCTCAGAAAGAAGGCGGGGTTAAGGGACATAAGCATTTACAGTTCTGCATTAACCACACAGTTAATAACCAGAAATGGTATTTTTCTGTTTTACAAAGCACACTGCACCAGTTCTCTACATAAGTGAAGGACACTGGGCAGGATGCTGAACTTTCTTTTCAGCAGTAAAAGGATCTTTAGTGGCTTATTTTAAGGGATGAAATAGGCCTGGCACAAAATCAGAGCCTATATGAGTTAAGTTTATGATCGCAGAGTAACTTGTCAGAGGTTTCTGCTCAAGCTGGAGTTTCATGATACAAATGCTACCAACCACACCATGCACTTGAGAACTGTAGACTAGACATCAGTACTAGAGAGTAATTTCCTTTTTTATTCTCCGTTTAGTTTTTCAGTTTTAAGATTACAAGTTCAGAGCTTCTTTGCTGTCAGATACAAAAATAAGACAGGATGAAAAAAAGACAGATTCATATCCCCACAGCCACGGGAGCCCAGGTAATGGAGCTTTCAGAAAAGCATCTGTAGCCTCAGGGAGATAGTGAAGGAGACCACACTATATATATGGATCTAAGACAACATACACCTAAAGTAAAAGTAAAATCCATCTACTTCAGCTGTTTCAGTAATGCTCATCCTCTTGCTTGGACAGAGGGACATTTTTTACTTGTGGAGGGGAGGGCATAGTGCAACCATGGTGCAACAGGTAAAAATGCTCAAGAATCATAAGCAGGATTGAGAAGAAAATGAAACAGGGTTGTTCCTACATAAGGAAGTTCCCAACTGCCTTTTAAAATTGACCAAAGCTATGTATTGTTGGGGAGAAAACTTCCTGTTAATGGCATCAGTGAAGGCTTTTCCTATGGCCTTGTCCAAGCACCAATAAAGGAGCAGGGTGCCCTGTTGCAGACCAGTGTGATAACGGCTGGGGGGGGAATATCCTTGATTTAAGCCATCCCATCTCCTTTCAGTTAAAGGAATTGGGTTAATTCAAGGATCATCATAAATGTAACACTATTAAAGTGATAGGAACAGCTCAAACAGCTTTGAATGAGGCAGTCCTACTGTAACTCCATTTTAAGCCAGCCCATCCAGTTGGGCTGCTGTATACTAATAATAAAAAGGATTGTCACAAAAAAATTGCCATCAGTGCTGCTCTGAGAGCAGTTGGAGAATATTCTAGAATAAAAATCATTCTAATGGGGGGGAAGAGGAGAGAATTTTTCTTTTAACTGCACAAATGCAAAATGCATTCTCAGAAAGTTTCAGAAAGAAAAAAGAAATTATTATTTCTGAAACAAAATGACTTTTGACATTTGAAACAACTCCCATGAAACAGTTTCTCTTCTCTATCTCCTTCATTCTTCGTTCTGTTCTAATTCAGGGCTTTATGACACTGGCACATGGCATTACTGTAAATGACCTAAATTTTATTGCACTGACTTCACCTCTCACGCTGCCACGAGATTAGCACAGGGACAAGGTGCCAGCTCACACACACCCAGCATGGAATCAGGGCTGTTGGTTGGACAAAAGCCTGGGCACAGTCCTGGGAAGATCTCTGGCTGCTGACCCCTCTGCTCTCCTCCAGTTCAGCCAAGGAACTTGCAACTGGATAATGGCCCATCACAGCCACGGTGGGATCAGGAGACAAATCGAGCATGAGCTTACTGGGAAAAATCAAAGATCTCATTTAATAGGTTTTTCAAAAGAATTGTTTTAAAATTAAATTTTAAACACTAATAGTCTCTTTATTTTAATACATTACAAATTTGCACATGTTGAAAGGATTATCTCTCCTGTGACACAGCAATTTGCCTACCAGGTCAGTGAAGCCCATCTCAAAACACTTTATATTCCTAAGCACAGTGATTAAATTTTAGTTCATTTTAAGGAGCTTCTCATGTGACTCAGATTTAGTTCCAGTATCATTTCTTTCCAGGAGGCAAACTTCATAGCATTTCAAAGTCCCAGACACCACAGCTACCAGCTGTGTCACATAAGCTAAAATGGCCCAGAGAGGAACAGTTGTGTTGAAAGCTGAAGAGTTCCATTAATTGACACCATTACCAAAGGACTTACTTCATACTAGCAGCTTTCACTGGTATCAAGTTTTACTCACAGCTCTCAAACCTACACTTTGTCTTTCCCAAAGAGTGTCAAATCCAGGCTATCTGACTATACAGTCTTGCCATTTACACATAGATGAACAGTACCAGGTCCTGGCTAATACTCCGAATCCAATGCTAAATATTTATATTTATACTGCTCCTGACATTGAGAATCTGTGGTGTTGAGGGGTCTTCCCCGCCCCTGTTCCTCTGGGGGGAGGGGGCCCT
>WEIT01011434.1:9307-28644 GCA_013389985.1 Dryoscopus gambensis
AAAAAGAAGCACTGACAAGTTTTTGTGCTTTTGGAATGAAATTTAAAAGTAATTTTTCCTGGATGGGAAGAGAGAACAAACACCAGCAACAGCAACTCAGTCCAAAGAAGTCAATAGAAGTTTTATTATTGGTATTTTTATGAACAGACCACATATATGAAAATAACCACTCGTAAAAACTGTCTGCTTTTTTCTCAGTTATGCTCTTCAGTTATAATGCAGCAACAATTCTGCAACTGTCCTGTTATCAACTTGTTATGTCAGAACAAAGCAAAAGAGTGCAAGTTTCAGAAAAAGAGAGTATCATGCAGACAATCATGTTTAGTCAGTGCATCATCCACCTAAAACATCAAGAGTCCTATAGAAATAAATAACTTAAAAATAATAATAAATAAGGACTACCTTATTCTTTTTGCATTTCAAGACTGCCTTGTTATTTAAGCACTGGGACAATTACTTTTCCCACTATCATTTTTTTCCCCCTGTGTTTCTTTTTCATTTTTTATTTCTTCATCAGACCAGTGAAAAATAAAACTTGAAAGCATAGGTGCCCATGGAACAAAAACCAAAACAAAACAAAACAAAAAAACACTGTGGGAGTGGAGGATAGAGGGAATCCTCAATAGTGGATTTAGTGTAGTTTGTAGCATTATCTTTCTAGACTGCCCAGCAAGAGGCCAATTGCTCAACTTGTCATGTTTCAGTGAAAGAGAAACCCATGACTATTGCAACCAGGAAATGTTGACATAATGGAGTTACTAAGTAAACCTGAATCTTAGTCATTCTCCATCTTAGACACATTGCAAGCAAAGTCACAGAAGTTTTCTGCATATTAGTGCCACCAATTTTTGTGGTTGTTTTACCTTGAAAGGGATTATTATAATCAGGCAAAGTTTTTTTTTTTTTGTCAGTGCACAAAATGAAACAGCGTTTTCCATGAACACATGAAAAACAACATGTTAAGCCGGTAGCATGGTTGTATCCTGTGAACAGATTCATTTCAAGGAAAGGGAACTACCGAGAACTGCCAGTAAGACAGATTCAGACACATGTGGGTCTCTCCACCTCCAGTTGCTATCATTATTGCACTTTTAATGCCCCTGAGGAGACATTAATCCTGTATTCAAGAATTCTCTCAATACTGAACATTCTGGACAATGAGCTGCCTATGAGACTACACCAATACTCCACTACCCTTTGAAAAAGTCACTAGTGGAAGTAGCAGTAGCTGAATATACAGAAGATCAAGCCAGTTAAATTCAGCTAAAGGAAGTTAATATTGTAGGCAAGGGCTCTGTGACATAAAGCAAGGAGGAGAAAGGCAGAGCTAGCTGTGTAATTGGAGCAGGATGAGCCAGGCAAGGAAAGGGATGGAGAAAGACATGAGAAGGTGTGGGACCTCATGCCCTTGTGGTGTTACACGTGGGTTATTCCCACGGTGGTGGGAAAGGAGGGCGTGGATGCCACTGCAGGGCATGGACCATCTGCCTGCTGCTGCCCACAGGGGCGATTTGCATGAGAGGAAGTGAGAACACGAGTTGCAAAAGGCAGTACAGCTGAGCCTGTGCCCCTGTCTTGGCACCCCAGACTGCTGCTAAGCCCCTTGCAGGGACCTATGCTTTCAGATCACTTTCAGATCTCCCATGCCTAGGTTCTCCTATTAGCAGCAATTCATTTTCCATGCTCTCCCCCTTTTCTGAGATCGTAATATGGCTGAATGCCATTGATTCAATGAAAATAAACACCAAATATCTTTTTAATTAATATGTAAATCTTTGTGTCAAGTCAGTGAAGATCATGATTATCACTCAGACTCAAGAAATATTTTTTGGGACAAACAAAAGATAAGGTGTAGGTATTTATTTAGCCATTGTTTTTTTATTATCTTCATTTTTAAGCCCTGAAGAGGTGTGAAATCGTCCCCATATTAAAGAACTTCAGCTGAAGATATTGACTAAATCAATGCGAGTTAGGATTAGAAGCCAGGATTTCTAAAATCTTGATAGGCATATTTAGCTACCTCTTATTATCTAGTTGCTCCTATCCAGAGCAAGTGATCCCAGATAAATCACAGATCTACACATTTTGCACATGATGTCAAAACTGTGAAAAGAATTGAACTGAAATATGAGAAGCGTATAGCCAAAATTTTAATTGCTTGTCTTAATGTTTGTGCCTGCTGCTAAGTTTGTATCCTTGAATCCTCTGCTCTTCTAATCAATACAAGAATAGAAAATGTACCTTTTGTTTAAGAAGTCACTAGTATATCAACTTCAACTGAAGTAAGCAGAAATGAAACAAAAGATTATGTTTTCCCACAAAAACGAGTGACTAGCAGCAAATTCTGGGTAATGAAAGGGGTTTGTTTCATGACAGAGATCTCAGAGTACATGTCATTCTTCATTTATCATGAAGTGTAGAGGGGAAAGCTAGTCTGCCTTTAACATTTGAAAGCTAAAAGTCACACTCAACATATTTTCAAGTTATTAGTAAAATTAGGATCTTACATCTGCTGTAATTCCCCAAATATATAAATACTCTGCTTTGAATATGTAACTCAAAAATATAATTCTTGCCATTACCAGTGTAACCCAAATAATTTGGAACAATATAAAACCCCACATTAGGAATTTTTCTATTGATTGGCAAACAGGTTTCTGCTGGGATGATATTATGATCTAATGGCTCTAAAAAGCATAAAACTACTTAATTATTTAACCTAATTTAAATTCCACGCAGAAGTAGAAAACCCACAACAAATCTGTTCTTGCTCAAAATAATTTTTTGTTGTTAATTTGTGATTTAAATGTTGAAGACTTTTCTTAAACCTGATTTTTTTTATTTTGCTGACATATCATGCTTTTAAGATTCTGCATATTCTTATACTGGAAAAGGTTCATGTCATTTACTTCTCAAGCTGCAGTTAATACTATCCTTGTTATTTCCCTTACTGCAATAATTTTCTTTGTTTTCATCCTGACAGTTTAACCATTGTAATTCAAAATAGCAGTGTTGAAAGAAAATTAAGACAAATGAGCTTTTTTAAAAATAAATCATCTTGGGTTTATTTGTATTTTCCCTCTTTTAATTTGCCATGAACATTTGTTTCCTGATTAAGAAGCTCAGGATTGGCATACAGCACCCACCATGTGGGCCTCTGAGCAACTGGGTCTAGTGAAAGGTGTCCCAGCCCATGGCAAGGGCACTGGAACTAGGCAATCTTTAAGGCCCCTTCCAGCCCAAGCCATTCTATGATTAGAAATACAGCAATATTGGCATCAGGGTGCTTCACAACATTTTTATCTGAGATAAAACAAAATCAAAAAACCAGAACCCCAACCAAAAACCTTACACAGTTTGACAGTCAAAAAAAGTTCATTATGGAAAGGTAACTTACCCTGCATATCCCCAAAGATTCTGGCCTCTTTTTGAATTACTTTGGTAATTTCCAGTGATAGGGTCACCTGTTCTTTGAATACCTGTTCAGACTACCATCCTTATTTCACTGAGGACACTAAAAAGCAGCTAAGTGTTATATAATAAAAATGCCTTCTACAAATTTAAAAACTGAGTGAGAAATGTCTTGTCTGCATTTCTCCAAGAATGTGAGCTGTATACATATTGTGGAAATGCAGGACAAAATATGCAGAATATTTTTCTCAGTGTCATAGACACTTCCTTGCCTTGCTCATTGAGGTAGAGAAGTTCATTTAGGAACACATGCTAATGTCACCTCCTGTTGAAAAGGAATAGTGATTTCTTCTGTTTAAACATGGGGAAGGAGCTAAATGTCTCTGCATTGGTGAGTAGGAGAGCTGCTGTGCTCGGGGAGCACAGCACTGTGAGGACTGTCTTTGACGGGCTTTGCACATGCACCCAGCTGCAGCCAGATGGTTACTTGACTCTTCAAAAAAAGTATTAGTTAACAAAAGCCTAAGGAAGTACAAGGCAACCCTTCCACCTTCGCTCTTTCCTTCCAAGCCTTTAACTTCCCTCCCAACTCAAAACTTCACTAGCCTTTGAGAAAAACATCTGCTATGACAGATACTGAGTACACTGGGGCCAACAGTTAAATTTAAGGTGGTTTTGATTAGACTCCAAAATGCCTAGCAGAATACTTATACCACAGACTGATTCAAAGAGGTGAAGAGCATACTATGGCTCTGTTACTTTAGGAGACCTTCTGACACCAGCCTATTTGTCAGAGCAAAGTGCGAAATAGTCAAGACCTGAATGATCATCCAACCACTGCAGAAGCCCATGTGTTCAGGCAGGCAGTACCCACCCCCACTGCACCGAGAAACTGGAGATTGTTGGGATGGGAGAAAGTAGAGGCCGGGAAGGGGAGATTTCATGTCCTGTGCCTGTGAGGATGTACTTGGGCATCAGGCTAGGCCAGCCATTCATTTCCCCCTTCCTCAAGGAGATGAGGTGAGTAGATCTCTTTCCTTGGCTGCTAGCATTCCTTTTTACTTCATTCTTTTAGCAGGGCACTTCAGCTTGACAAGGTTTTACTCTGTCCTTGAGTTCATAATTTTTCAGACTTTCAGTTTTGTTAAGCCTATGAATGTCTTTGAGTCTTCATATTTAAGAAAGGCTTAATTTGAAGGCCTAATTTGAAGACTTCCAAATAAACAAAAGCACAATGATGTTCCCATGCAAGTTTTCTGCAATACTTAAGCTGTGCACCAGAAATGTTTCCTATTCACTCTGCCTTTTTTTGTTACCTCTGTTACTTTTTAACCTTCCAAAAGCCATCATCAAAACAGATCTTGGTCATTTTCTTGTAAAGCAAAAATATGTGGCTTATTTGTCTTCTCACAAGAGGGAGAAATCTGATTTCCTCAAATATCCCTCCTCACTATAACACTCTGGTTTAGGTTTCTTTCCTACTTCAACTACCTTTTCAAACATGGGCATCAGCATTGAAAAATCTGTTTCATTTTGCTCCCATCAATGCAGCATGGAGATGACCCTTCTTAAGCTACTAGACCCAAGGATTATCCTCTTTGATCTAAAACACTGGGCTGCAAATCAGGTTAAACTGATCAGGTTTTCTACTGTCCTCTGTATTCATGTGCAGTTCCTGTCCAGTGTCACTGATTTTTAGGACAAGGAAAAACTCCATTTTGCCTTTTTTTGGTCTTTTTCCTCAGATATGGTTATGTGTGAATGTGGTTGGAGGTTTTTCCGAAGTCTACTCTCTTGCAACTGAAGCACAGAAAAGAAAAAATGGAGTCAGAAGTGGGGAAAAAAAATTACAATAACTAAGAGTACCACAGTAAGAAGGAAGGGAGGGGAAACTGTAGCAGTGTGTTAATAACATTTATGATTGACAATCATAGAATATATTTTAAAACATAATTCATCATTCTTCAATTATCTACAAAAATATCATGTCACCAGGTTCCTTCTGTGTAGCTGTTTTACATTTTCAGACTTTCAATATATGAAACACCGTAAAATTCGTTGAACTCTGAATTGTATTTATTCCTTTCTGGCTTTTTTTTCCATAGGAACCACCCCCGTTGCACTGTTGCACTGTTGCACTGTTGCACTGCACTAACGTAGTTAGGTTATTGATCTATATTGCACTGGGTGATGTTTTGTTTGTAACAAGTCGTGACATGTCCCTTTTCACTCCCCTTCCCACATGGTGGTGGTTGTACCCCTGGAAATTCTACACCTCACCTGGAAATCCTGCCTCTGTCCCCCTACCTCATGCCGTACCTCATTGGTTATGATCCTCTCCCCTGCCCTTCCTCCTGCGGGTTTCAAAAGACCCCTCCATGGGATGCTCAGTCTCTTTCCCTTCCTGGATATGCCCAAATAAACATCTGAAGAACTCATCCCAAGGGGAAAAAGCACTTTTCTTCTTTTACCTTTGTTCTTGACTATTCCCCTCTCCAGGGTCTCGAGCTAGCCATCGGACCTCAGGGAGTAAGGAATATGTCACTGTACAGCCATGCCATCTGCCTGTCTGCCTCCCAGCTCCAACTTCAGTGCAACACCCAGCCTGAGCCAAGTTTGAGAGAGGTGCAACATTCTCAAAGATGCTGAGTTCTTACAAGTTCCTTGGAAAATTAGCAGCCTGAAAGAGGAAAGAAGCCCAATTTAGTATCTCATGGCAAGTCGAAAATAGATCCAACTCAATGTCTCTATTTGAAGAGGCAGCAGCCATCTGGTTAGTGTGTAGGCACATTATGTGAGAACTGAAAATAACAACAAAAAAGAAGTGGTAAAACAATAGGAGAAGAAAAACCCTTGGTATTCACATCTACAGGTGGTTGTCTGGAGAAGAAAATGTATGCAATGCCTTTGTTGCAGAATACATGAATACTTAGACAACAACATGCTGGGAGTCAGTGGCATCGCATTAAAAAAAAAAACCTTACAAGTAAAGGAGTAAGGAAGTGTGTTAGACACATGGACTCACAGGCACTGTTCAAACAGATAGCTGAAAAAAGTTTTCATAGTAAGTACTGATACGGGCCTCGAGCTGCCTGTGCCAAACAAAAGGAACAAGGTGTGTATCATGAAAGAGAGGGTGGTCCCCAGCTGTGCGCTGCAGGACAGGGACAGTCTCATGCACCATGGACTGCCAGCACTCCTCAGTCAGTGACTCAGGTAACAGCTAAGCCAGCTCAGCAATTCTCCCCAGAAGGCCGTGGAAGTTCCTCCACAGGAAAACATTATTTCCCCTTGCTTTCTGCACATAGTAATGGAAAGAGGAGAACACTCACCTGGCTTACTGAAGTCTTGACCCTAGTTCTCTGGAGAGCACCCTACATGATTGTTTAGTGTCCTCTTGCTCCTTCAGTCTTTTTTTCAAAGAGCCTGTATGGCTCACAGGTTGGTGGTCTCTTCGGGGAGTGGAAGGGAACATTTTCTCAGTCAGAGGCAGAAGGTTTAAATCTGAATTTTCCCAATATTAGATGAATGCCCCAATCACCATCCTTCTCTAACCACATCACACCAAGACTTTCCCAGAGTATATGGGATTTACAAACCTAGTGGCAAAATGTAGGTTAGAGACAGATGATGTGATACCCCGAACTGCCAGCCTGGGCTCTCTACTCCATCACTCAGCAGAGTGTAAATCCAAGGCAAGCCCAAAGAAAGGCCATTCTGATTTCAGCATCTTCCAGTGAAACCAGGCACTGTCAGGGCTCCTGCTGGAGTGCTGAAGGTTTGGAGAATGCTGGTGTATGTCATCAACTATGCAGGTGTGGTGATTCAGGTCCCTGTTGTGCTTTAACCTCAGAGTGAAAGAGCTCGCTAGATGTTCCTCCTTTTTATCAGTGGCAATGGCTAACCCACGAGATTTCACAGGCTGAGCAACACCCTAGTGCCAACAGTGCTTGCTCCCATTACACCTCTGTGAGAGATCTCTCTGAGTCAGGTTTCAAGGAGCAGATTGACACAGAGGAGTCACTTCCAACCAGAGAGGCTGCAGATTTGCTGTGAAGCTATCCATGTTTTCAGCACCATTTTATTTTCAAAGAATGTAGGAGTCCTGTTTGACTGCCCTAAAAGCAAGAGAGGCCATGCCATGTCCTGTGCCTGTGGAATCTTCAAAGGCAGTTTGCAGAGACTTTGAGTCAGGCATCTCCCTCTTTCCTTGTGGAAAATCACATGCTTATACAGAAGCTATTAGTCACTTCTGTCATCTATTCTAGCATGGGACAAAAAGTTGAGCTCAGTGCAATACTTTGTAAATACTAATATCTCCTAATAGGAAAACAACTTCCATTTCTCTATGGAAACTGTAAACAAGAAAATAAAATACCTTCTTGAGATACTTGCTGGATCCACGTTCAGTATTTCTTAAGCACATGTTGTCAGTATAACCAGTTGGATGATTTACCCACACAGCATCCAGAACACATTTCCCGCTACAGCTGCTCTGCACTTGCTAAAGAAAGGCACTCAGTCTCAGTGGACTCTGCACTGGCTGCACAAGCAACTGGCTTCATAATTTTTGCTTTATTATGTTTTTTATATCAATAGCTAGGAAAGAAACAGGTCCATGTCTTGCATCCCAGAAAGGAGTGTGAAGATGAAATACATTTTGCTATTTATTTCAAACTATTCTACAGTTACCTGTGTGTAGCAGGGTTGGTGTGGTTTTTCCCAAAGCAGGGAAAGTTGGACAAGTTGCCAACAGCAGCCATGCTATTCCTTGAAATACACTTGCCAGCTCCAAGAGGTCTGGAGTTACAAAGACTTTCAAACAGTTGAAGTACTAGAAACTTTCTGTTCCAAAATCTATGCACAGGAACATCTTCTCATTGAACTTTCCCATAAAATAAACACATGTTGGTGACTTGTGGCCAATGAGCAATTAAATCAGGTAACAGTTCCTTAACAGAGACAAGTGAATTCCTAGGCAGTCAGACTTGTTAAAGAAAATGACAGCACCCACAATGGAGAATGACTTAAACTGTCACTGAGATAATGCATTCAGTATGTACACCCATCCTATACAGACTGTAACTCTAGTGCCTGGGAGGAGATGCACTGTTTACAACTATTACAATATCTGACAGAGGGTCTGACTTACGTATGTGCTTATTTGTTCTTCTTCTGTCTTTATATTTCTTAAAAAAGGTTGGTATTTTTAAAGGAAGTTAAAACTCTAAAGCAAAGTATGTACATATGGGTTTCTTAGTAAAGTACTGCCCTCTGCTCACAGCTGCCAGCCTGAGAATTCCCCAGGAGGGTGGCAGCAGGGAATCTGTGAAACTAGATCAGGGCTCCATTGCCTGACAGCCCCTGAGAGCAACTCCTTCTGCAGCTGAACTGAAGATGGAGGAGAGGACCTCTCTTTGATGGTGGGAGCAGTGCAGAGAGTCTGGGCAGTGAAGGCTCTCATCCTCTGCCTGTGCAGCAGCCCAGTGTGACATGAAATAGGCTGCTAAATGTCCAAGGTCTGCCAAGCACTGCACAAGCTGAACTCAGTGTCAAGCAAACAAGCTTCTGCTTCCTGAGCTGTGGAGTCACTGAGGGGCACCATGAACCCACCATTTTACAACCTTTCAGGCTTTCGGAGGAACCAGTGAAATGGAAATGGGTTTAATGTGTCTTTAAGTTTAAATTGTGGGCCATTACAGAGATCAGTGGTGACCAACCATTACCTCCCTCCTTGCTCCTGAACAGCATGCACAGAAGTACTGGTCTTCTGAGGGCAGATCCCACGCTCAGAACTAAGGAAATGTCTCTCTATCCCAGAAATCGGCACCACAGAGAAGACTAAATGAACTTAAGTGCTGCAACCAGGAACAACGTGATTTAGGGAAGGAAAGTGGGCTCTCACTGGTGATTATACTGCAGCATTCCAAGAAGCGTACAGGACCTTAAATGGCTAATACAGATAGAGTGAGACAGTCTATGAAGAAGGCAGTTGTTTGTTCTAGTTGATTCATCCCACTTCTGCTTACTTCTGCACCTGGTCTGATCTTATCCTAATGCTGCTTTTCAACAGTATTTTGTGCAGCCATGTGTAAATGAGATCAGCTCTCCAGATACTTTCACTCCTTTCAAGGACTAAGCTGAGGTCCACCTTTGTCTGTGTAGCTTGCTCAGTGCTCGCAACCAAGACCACTGTTGCCTTAGTTAAACATTACCTTTCAGTATCTGCAGATTGCTAGATTTACCATTAATTATTAATTGCAATTACAATCAGTCAACATCCAAAGCAAGTTCATCCTGTTCCTTTCTGCACTTTGACAAAGACACTAGGAACACTGCAACTATTTTTAGGGTAACATTCATGCCAACAGACTTAATATCTGAGGTACGCCCTAGGCAACTTAACTCAGCCAGTCTGGGTGATGGTTATATAAAGGATTTTAGTGATCTGATGAACTCCACAACTGGACTTCCTGAAAGAACCTTCTAAAGTCAACATTTTAAATGTTCATGCCATAGAAGATTTATTTCTAATAGAGCTTTTTCCAGCTGCAGAGGGAAACAAAAGAAAAGGCAAACTGATCTTTCAGATCTTGACATCCCTCTCTAAGCAGGACTCTCCCTTCTAGTGGGAACAAAACTCATCTTGACACTTACTCTTCCCAAGCAGTGTGGTGGATTACAGCCTTCTTGCCTAAGGCACAGCCCAGCACATCACCTCTGCCTATCAAACTAACCCATGGACCTGCTTCCAAATGACCTTCCCCTGTTTTTAGAAACCCCATCTAATCCCAGAGAAGTTGTCTCCGTAATCCTCCTATCTCCCCCTGCCTCTCTAACCTACCCCCTCCTCAGCACTCACAGCCAGCAAAGCAGCTTCCCTGTGGGCTTTGCATGTCTCAAAACAACTTCCTACATGCCTCTCCCTTAGAGATTCAATTTCATTGATATGTACTATTGAATGTCTATACGCGTATATGAAATGCAAGCTCTTGATTACCCATTTTTTATTCTCTCAAGAATTTCCTCATCAGTGTGCTTTCATGCGCCACATATAAAATACCTACGCAAGATAAAGTGAATGCGCTGGAGCAAATCACCATGATCAGTCACACGTTTTACATTACACAAATTTATTCTGATCTATTGCCCATGTTCTTGCAAGGAGTTCTGACACTCCGATCCCATATCAATGCTCAATCTGCTCCTCCTTTGTTTTTCCCCAATAAATTTATGTAAACTAATGCCACTCTCACTGTGAAGCCATGCAAATGTTTTGCAGCTAAAACCTCAGTCTGCAAATAACTTCATGTCTAGCAGTGCCTACCAGCACGTATAAAGCATTCCGACAGAAATAACCAAGCAGCAAATGAAATGGAAATGGGGAAATGATCACGTAATGCAAGAATCTCACTACAAACAGATGTGCAAATATAGATTTCACCAGTTGCAATGAAAGAACATTTCATTCTGGGACTGCATTTGGGATATACAAGCTCTGGCAGGAATTATTTTGTTGCAGACCATTCTTTGCAACCTTCTGAAGACAGCTTAGCCCGTAGAAGAAATCAGGAAAGACTCATTTTCGTAGGTATTTCAGGATGATGTTTATTACCAGCGGCATCGCTGAAGCCAGCACACAGACTGCCCAATCCTCCCAGAACCCAGAGTTCTCCAGGCCCAGGGAACATTTTTGGACCAATGGGAGTCTACAATCGGGATACATGTGACCAGGGGCAGATGCAGGGGCAGGGGGCATCCTGTGCCTAGACCACGCGTCCACCCCAGGGCCCCCTCCCCCCAGGGGAACGGCAGGGGCAGACCCTAACATTATTTATCTTGAAATGAGTGAAGATAAATTAATACAGTTTCCACTGAATATGAGAGGACAATTATTTTCAGCCTGTTTAAAAATATTCACAGAATGTACTTCAACATAGAATCACAAGGACTGACTTGAAAAAAGTGGTGCAAGCCGGATGGAGGCCACATAAGTAGATTCTCTGCTGAATTTGGCATTGCAGAAGGTAGCAAAGGCTACTGCAGCAAAAGTTGTAGCTGGCCCTTCCAGTATTTCAACAGAAGGAAAATGTAAACGGTTTATGACAATTTCTGTCCTATTTTCTCTTCTTCCCAAACCAGTATTTTCTGAGGTGTAGGAGGGGGACACAACTCTCTACTGCTGACAGATTCCTGCACTCAGGACACTGATTCATAGTGTAGGGGAAGCTGCTCCCCAGGGCCACCAAGAGGAAGTTCTTTACCTCAGGTTACAGGAACAACAAACCATCTAAGTTCTGATAGAGAAAAAAAAATCAGGTTGAACAGTGCACTTGGTGTGAGGCTGGAGTGAGGGGGTACTTTTGATCAAGATGAAAATCAAAGAAGAAACAGAACTAATGTATTAACATGAATGTATTTAAAAATTTGGTATTTTAAAATCAGGTGCAGTTAAATAACAAAAAATCTTCCTGAAACAAACCCATTGCCGCCCTGTTTGAGCAAGTTTAAATAAATGCATTTATTTTAATGTTACATTCCTCCAAGTGCTGGACATGGCCAGGTTAGGTGCACAATTTTCCAGCCACACACTAAGTTGTACTGGGCACAGCACAGCAGCCATCCCAGCACATGTGCAATTTAAAAAATACAACATTAGAAAACTCATAAGAATGCTGTTACTGGCAATGAGATTCTCTCGTGTCTCTGCACTTCACAGGTCTTTAAAGAAGGCACAAAAACATTAAGTGCATGGATTATAAACAAAACAGTTTATTGATTTAATATATGTTTTCAAGGAATTTTCATGTTACAGTTTAGAAGTCCATTTGGTAAAAAGGGGAATATTCATAAACCCCACCTTTGCTACATAAAATACGCAACTTCAAGGCCAAGTGAAACAACCAAAATATTTAAGCCAGATTCCAACCGTAAAATATGTGTGTTCCTAGAATCGCAAAAGAATCCATAAGCATGAAATAGGGTAACTTTTTTGCATTTTCTAGATCAATTGTAATTTAGGAATCCCAGTACGAGATTCATCCTAGCTAGTTTTTACCATCTCAAACCTGGACTTCTAGCTAACCTAGAGCAGACTTCTCTCATCTATTTTAAATATCTATGTATAAACAAGATAAACCGTCCTCTGCCAAAGATTATTCTGCACTGTCCAAAATGAAAGTTTAACATAATCAGACTTTTTTTTTTTTTTAAACAAGGGATTCAGGGTGGGATTTTAATGCTAAATTCATATGTAGTTATCAGTTACAGTATTACCTCTGCATTTTGCATTAAATCAAGTAATCACTGATGAACAATAAACTTACATCCGCATAAAGTTTTCATCAAAGCATTACATAATATGGCAGGCACTTTGGCACAGCTGTCTCACAGCAGCAAAAACTGAGGAAGAAAACCGAATGCTGGCACACTTCACTGATTAATTAGGTGTTGAAGCTGATTTTAAGTATAAAAATAAAACCAAAACTGAAAAAAAAAAACCCTCAGTGCTTTAAAAATTGAGCCACATGTTCAAAACACAATTCTATAAAGGCTAATCTACTTGAAATGAACATCTGTTATCCACCAAAACCATTTCAGAAAAAGAGCAAGATTTCAGCCCCTTATGCTAAAGCCAAAAGAGCCAGCACAAATTCTACCACCTTTTTTGATGTTTTCATGGAGTACTTTTTTTTCCTAGAATGCAAATGCTCAAGTTCAAGAATGCCCATTCAATCATGGAGTTGTAATTGCACTGAAGTTTTTTTGACTATTAATACATGGTCTCATTTTTTTCATCACCAGCACTACATCAGCCCTACGTTCCACCTCCACTGCACATTGAGCGCCAGAAATTTAGGCACACCTGTCTTTATGCCAATACACTCTGCAAGATCTCATGAAGAACACATTTCATTTCTGTATTTTTGTTCAGCCTGTCACAAGTTGACAGTGTGGTTTTTGTCACCAGACTCCAGGAGTTTTCAGTAGTGCACTATTTTGGTATCTAACTGTAGGCACACTGCTTGGTAGGTACTGGAGCAGGAAGTCTCTTTTGCTGTTGACAGGAAGGTCTCAGAGTAAAAAAATGTGAGGCAGGCTCCTTCACATGTCAGGAAAGTGATGGGATTAAAATTCTTTACTCCTCCTTGGAGTGTGGCCTGGAGAAGTTATAAAGGCATCACATTGCTGCTACTCTCTAGAAGGTGTTGGAGGCAGGCTGCATCTGACAGCTGAGATCTGGAGGAAGCTGGTGTCTGCTTGGTGTTAGCAGAAGGGGTCCCGGGAAATGACAAGAGACATACAGCTGCACTTCCACAAAGGGTGCAGGGGTGTCCCTGTGGTGGCTGGCAACACCACCTCTCTGGCTGAAAGCTGCTTGCAACCAGTCCCAGAGACCTCCTCTGGGAAAGCAGAAAAGGTTCACCACGCAGATCTACCTACAATGATCCACCTGAGACACGTGAACACCCAGAGCCCTCTACACTGATCACATACTTGAACTCACACACTCCCTTCAGGGAAGATATGGTAATGACAGATGTAAAAACTGTGTGACAAGGTTCTAACATATTTTAGTTTGAGCATATGAAGGGTTCATATCTTTAGTCTCTAGTGCTCTACTAACTTGATCAGCTTCAGATGTGGCTTGTATATTTTCCAGTGACATGGACTACTCTTCTTGAAGTGGGCTCTGAAAAATGTACCACAATCATGTCTGCCCATGGCAGAAGTGGTAAAGATGAGGACTACCCCACTGTTCCTGTGTTCAGCTCCCAAAACACAGTAGCAAGTGTCTGGCTTTCCTTGTGGGTGAAAATTTCCCATAATTGCAATCTATAAATGAAAGACACACACTTAATCACGAACAATTACAAAAATCATCCAAACCAAAGCAGTGTGAAATGAATAGCACCAAGTATCTTGAGGCCTATAAATCCATTCTATAAAAGCAAAAATGGCAGTATCTAGGTCTAAATAAAAATGGTATTCCAGTGTTTACTGAGTGAGTGGAGTGCTGAGACTGCTGAGAAAAGTGTTTTTACAGAGAGGCTGGCTGGAAGTTGTAACAATTTAAAGGCGAAAAATAGATGACAAGTTCAGTATTAATAAGAGACTAGTTATGATCACAGCACCATTCCCTTGAAGTCAGTTCATTCTTTGTAGTCAGCAGGAATTTTATTATTTGTTCTCAGTGGAAATAAAACTGGACCATAACTAGAGACTGCACATCACTACTGATGTGGGGTTTTGGGTTTCCAAAAATACAAAAATATTCCCTTTGCACAGAAATTACTGCACACTTTATCACCAGAGCAAAGCTGGAGTACGTAGTGTCGCGGTGATACTGGATGGTAAAATGGCGCGACCTTCCCAAAAGCGCCTCCAAGGAAGCCTCTCTGTGCAGCCAGCACACTTGCACACACACGTACGCTCACGCACCGGACAGCAAAACAGTCTGACGATGAATGAGCAGGAAGGGTCTTTGCATGGGGTTCTACAGGAGAGATTTAATGCATCCACACTCGTGCAAGGTTCCAGAGAGAGTCCCGGGAGAGCCGTGGGGGTCCAGGGGAAGGGAACTAATAAAGAAACTCTGAGGGCGAATCAGGTAACAAGGGGTGTAGCGGCCAGCGGAGCCAACCAGGGAGGCAGAACTGGGGTACATTAACAGAACAGAACAGAGCATTCTGGGGGAAGCGTTTTCAGTCACCATAAGCTGGAAAGGAACCTAGGACTTATCCCACCATAGGACTCCCTTCGTTCCTTGTCCAGCAGGCCCACCGGCCTCCACAATGTAGTACTTGGTAGTAGTGTATAAGGCACATTTGTTCACTGTTCTGGAAGACGAAGGGTAAACTGAAACTTCAGAAGAGGAAACATATTGCAGGACTGCTTCTGTCAGGAGCTCCAGGACACAGTATGCACCCTACAATTTGATTCTACTGCCATCTGCTTGAGTACACAGACTCCAAAGAAAGTTGTGTTTGCTTCACTGAAAGCAGAATTTACCCGTTTCTCAGGAGCAGGAAATTTTATGCACATCCAGACATAATCTAAGCATAAAGGTAATTAAGCAGACAGGCTGACTGACAGATACTCAGTTTTTGCCATGTGGAGTAGAGGTAAAGGATATATTTTACCAGTTTTCAGACACTAAAGGCTAGAGTTCAGTATCAAATAAAGAAAAAAGAAACCAAAAGAAAAAACAAGATCTCACAGTATTCCACCAGAATGCTTATTCACTGCTGTATTATTGTTGCTGAATTTGAGTTCTGGATATCCAGTTCAGTGACCCGTCAAAATAGTCACAGTTTTGTTTCTTTAGTACTGGCCTCTGAACAGTCTTCAGGTCAAAATTACATTACTGAAATTAGCACCATGGAAATAATTTATTGAAACAATTATAGGTTCTTCAAAGAGAAGCAGTAATTGAAGGAATAAAGACCTTTATAGCAAAACTAGTTTTTTTTAAAAAAAAGAAACCCACCAATGCTATTACAAAATATATAATTCATGACAGAACATTCTATTTTACCTGGCATGGGAAATAAAAAATACTGTATACATAGGGTGCACTCAAAATCCATGAGGCCAAATTCCCCACTGAATTAAGTGAGAATTTTGCTGACATACCAAGTGTAAATCTTCTTTTATGGCCACAGTACTCAGTAGGATATTTATTATTATTTCACAGATATTTAGATTTCATCTAACACACAGTGTATCATGTGACCTATAATAAATGAGTGCAATAAAGAACAAATTATATGTCAACAATATATATTCACTGTTCCATACCATGTCAATTAGCATGAAACTGGTGTAACTATACCCAGTATTGATTGTGCTTCAAAGCTGGGTTTGTTTTTCGACAATATTGGATCATTTCAGGATCAAGATTTAAAAAGCTGTTTTTCAGATGCCTTTCTGTAGTTGGAGAAACCACTGTAGGAAGCAGCTGCTCATGTGTTACTGCCACAGATGTTGAGGCTGTACTTCTCTCAGCCCCCTTCAGGAGCGGAGTCACTGTGACAGTGGGCACAGCCAAGCTCCGTTCCACACATCGATCTGCATTGCTGAGGATTGCATCTGTTTGACTTCTGACTGGAGGTTTTGTCTTCTCTTTTTTCTGACACATTAACAAAATGCACACAGAAGTAACAGCAACAATGAGTAGCACAGACAAGAGGACCAGGGGGATAATGATGTACCAAGGGTTGCTTTCACCTGCTTGGTCTCTGGGACTCTTGGCATTAACCTGGTTTGTAGTCTTCAACTCCACAGATACACTTGTTCCCACTGCCAGCTTTAGCAATGGACCTTCCTCATGTACGTTTCCCCAGTGATTCTGCCCTGGCCACATCATTGGTTCAGTCTTCTGTGGTGCTATTGCAGGCTCTTCATTTTGTGAGGAGGCTGGGACCTCATCCTTTGAGGTAGCATGAGCCTTGAAAGTGGTTGTGCTGGTTACAAAAGGCACTTCTGTTGTAAAACCCTGCACAAGCAGAGGACTGTGTGGCACAATGGAATACTGAAAACAGCCAACAGCAGGCTGCACACCATCTGCCCTGAGGATAAATGTAAATGAGTCATTCAACAGATCGATGCCCGTCATATTTGTGTCTATGTCTAGAAGCAAAACACCACTATCAATGTCAGCCTGGGTGAACGTCTGAATATCTTCAAACACTGCATCATTCACAAGCCTTTTCTTTACAATCCTTCCATGAGAGGGGGGCACTATCACTTCAAACCTAGGATTACTGTTTGTCAAATTGGCCAGCTCAGAAGCATCCAGGTCACCGCTTCCAATTTTATGAGCTGCTTGATTTGAAATCTGCAGGTCAGATACAATTTGTACTAAAGGCTTTGCTGTGATGTTTAACACTTGTCCTGTTAGATTGCCTTCTGTAGTGAAAAGCATAAACTCCAGTACTTCACTGGAAGCAGTGATATTTGTCAGGTGGTAAGAGAGCCTTCCTGAGTACAAATCCGCCTGCTCAAATTTAGTAACCTGCTCATTTCCAATCATGAGGTGCCCATATTTGAGTGGCTGAGTTATTTCATACGTAATATTAGTGCTTTTTCCATTTGTGACAGCTGCAAGCTGAACATCAGTAATAGAGACAGATGTCTGGCCCTGTGGCAGTACAACATTGGTAAGGTTGACTAGGACAAGAGTGATTGGTACGACTTCCAGACTGAACAGTTTGTATAAAGGGCGATGTTTACCATCAGTCACACTGAAATAAAACACCCCAGAAGATGAACTTCCATCCTGTACAAACCAAACTTTACCACTGTCAACATCAGCTTGTGTGAAATCTTTTATAGAGACACTGAGATTGCTTTTCATTGCTAAGTAACCATTATTGGGGTTGCTAACAATGGTGTATTTCAGCTCAGCTGGGGCACTATCTAAGTCTTCAACTTTCAGATTCTCTGCCCCCAGCATTAACACATCTCCCTGCAGGACTTTCAAGTGCAGTCTTTTAGTCTTCAGTTGTGGAGATTGATCATTCACTGGGAAAACAGTGATATTAAACATCTCCTCTAAAACTTCACCATGGGGCTTCATAGCAGGCTTGCTCTTTGGGTTTAACCAAGCAGCAAAAGTGAAATCGTCATTTAGAGATTCAGAATTGTCATGTATGTACATAATTCCAAATTTGTTCAGTATGTATTGGGAGAAGTTAGGTTTTTCTTTGGTAATGTTTCGTTCTCCAACAACAATCATGCCATGTTGGGGTAAAGATACAACCTGATACCAGACTTCATACATGGAGCGCTGTACATCAGGTAGCTTAATCAATAGGTTTGAAGCATCTAAATTTGTTTTGTTGATTAATACTCTACCTCCTTCCTGGACTATGGCACCTGGCAGAAATGAAAAGAGAATCTTAGAAAAGGAACATTTTATAGTTGCACTGTTTCAGAAATTACATATCAAACACTGATGACGCTCAGAAAATTCTTTCCTTTGTGGTATCTTTGATTTCCACATGTCATGGCTAAAAATCTATTACCACTACTTTTAAAATACAATTATACATAAGAAACAAGATTTTTTGACTGATGCATACACTAACATTAAAGAAATATTAATATCTCAAAGCTTCTGATAGTGTTTTCACCTACCATTATAGAAAACAAAGTATCTTCCACAGCAGTAGGAAGCATCAAACAATGTAGCTAATCTCATTTCTAAGGATGCAGTGAATGTACTTTTCCAAGCTATCACCTACAGTGCTCTCTGTCTCAGAAGCATTCTGGTCACTGCTTACTGAAGAGAAAGACACTTTTGTTTTTAATCCATTCTTCAATGGACCTCTGACAGATCCAAAACAATTTGGAGCCCAAACCGTAAAGCATTTTTACCTGTATTTGCTAGAAGACGACTATTCTTTTCATGCCTGGCAATTTCATATGAAATGACAACATGGAACACCTGGATATCCAAAGCTGATGGTGGAGAGCAGACAGTAAATGTAAAAAAATCTTCTGTACTCCAGTCCGCCAGTTCAGCATGTAAGTGTTCATACATGATCACACCTTCATCAACCTGTTCCAGGAAAAGACATACATGTAAGAGGAAAAGGATTATAAACAGAGAAGTGTTAAGGACAGAAAAAATATCTTGAGAACACCGTTCAATGAGACCTTTGTACCTTAGTCCATGCACAGTGTATACAAAATCACAGAATTGTTTAGGTTGCAAAAGACCTTTAAGATCAAATCCAATTGTTAACCCAGAGCTGCCAAGTCCGCCACTACACCATGTCCCAAGCGTCAAATCTACACGTTTTTTAAAGTATCCAAATTGGTGATTCAACCACTTTCCCGGGCATTCTGATTCAATACTCAGCCATGCTTCCATGAAGAAAGGTGTCCTAGTATTCCATTTAAACCTCCTCTGGCACAAC
>WEIT01011435.1:4748-15607 GCA_013389985.1 Dryoscopus gambensis
TGAAGCATGTAAACTCAAGCCTATTGGAAGAAGCATGTCCAAAGGTTATATTATACAGCATAAGGCATTACCATGCACTGTTTTTCTAAAAGGTTTAAGTAAAGTGTGTACCTATCCCATTGTGGAGCTTTCATACTACATGATGAAACCTAATGCAGTTCACATATTTCTTTGACTATTGTATAGAAATAATAAATATATCTTGTTTAAAAGGAACAAGGAAGAGCATGAACACATACACTCACACCCAGACTCCTGAACACCCCCAAAGCAAATATTCACACCCTTCAGTGACAGCTGAATTGTTCTGTGGTAGCAGATCATCTTTCAAGGGTTGATAGATTTAAAGAGGAAGGCCACTATAAATCACGTATCAGCCCTTTTGTAGTGCGGATTACTGTGGGTAAGAATAATGGTAACTTTTTGTTAAAATAAACTGCAAGAAGGCCCAACACCATGTTGTTTGGTTTTCCTCTTTTTCTTCCTTTCCCTGTAGCCCTGGACAACTCACTGGCTGTAGAAGCTGGTGTGATGATTAAAATCTTCTCACCTGAAGTACGAGTTATGATTAATTAAACGAATACAATTTTCTGCTTTATGATAAGAAGAATCTGACTCCAGATTCCACTGAGTGGGTCTGTATCAAGTAAAAGTCAACAGCTGTGTGAAGTGCATTAAGTCCAGATGTTTGTACAATAAATTCCTCTAGCTAAGGTCCTTCCATCATAAGTGATGAACCACAGACTTTCTATGGCTTGATCAGTTGACATGACATGTACTTTGGTAAAAGGGAAGTGCTGCCAAAGAGAGTCCTCTTTTTCACTAAAGGACTGAAAAGGGAAGTCAGGCGTAGACATTGCAAGTGTCTATTTTAGGATATGAATCCCATCTCAGGTATTCAGCAAGTGACAGGCTTCCCCTCTGAGTCATGAGTAAATCCATATTCAAGAAAAGGGATACCAAGGGATACCTTACTATTGAAGGTTGCAGTATTATTTCTTAAAGACCTTACCTCCATTTTTGGAGCATGAAAAAGGGTGTTATTGCTAGTATCCATGTTGGTTATCTCCATTTTAGAATAGATTCTAACTTGAATTCTTGGGGGTAGTTGGAAAAGTAAACTATGGTACAATATATGCAGAGCATTAACAGAAAAATATTAGTTATGAAATATGAAAAAAAAATGAAACTTTGTATTAGAGGTTAAACTTGTCAGCCACCTAAGTAAACAGCCATATGCTGTGTCAGATATAGTAGCATCATTTGGCTGATGCTGTTGATCTACCACAGTATTTTGAAATGGAAAGCCATTAAACAAATAAATGTATTGAAATTAGTGGTATTCACAGTGTTGTAGTCAAAATTCTTCTATATTTTCATGTTTGAACCTCCTAGTGGAAGTCATGTTTTGCCTTTCTAATTATATATTTGGTTACCCAGAGCTGGCTTTATGGTTTGGAGAAAGCCAAACTTGATTCAACAGCTATTTGAAAGTAACATTTCTATAATGCTGCTAAAAAAAATGTAAAATATTCAGAAGGGGAATAGCTAATTTTGAGCATCATGGAATATTCAAAAAAAGATCAAAGGTTCATGTAGTCAGGCAGATTCTGTCTGCTATGAGGACACTTCTTCCTTTTTCCCTTTTATTAAATTGAAGTCTGTTGTAGTACTACTCTTTTACAGTACTCAAGTCCTGCTTTTTTATCAGAAAAATGAATCTTTCTTTAATTAAAGTTGTGATCTTTATATGGTCACAGGAAAGGAAAAATAACAAATATGGTAATACTTAATATAAAATTACAAGAATTGGCACTACTGTGTTTGTCAGCGGGATGGAAGTGATGTTATGTTTATTGTTTCCTTTTTGTAAAGATGATCTCTTCCTTCTTTTGCTTAACTTGTGTAGCAACCATCTAGCTTTGTTCAAGCTCAGCAGATCATTAAAACCGGTGGTCTGGGCTTCCAAGGACTCAACAAAGGCCTTACTGCAACCCTGGGCCGTCACGGAGTTTTTAACATGGTTTACTTTGGATTCTACTTCAATGTGAAAAACATACTTCCAGTCAATAAAGTAAGTTCTTCATACAATGCAATAGACAATCAGATAAGAAGTTTGACATATTAATTCACACTGTATTTTGCTGTGCAAAGCTGTGGTATTTAGTGATAAACAGTGACTAACCTCTGTTTTGCAGAAATCCGCAGTATTTTAATGGAAGCATTTTAAGGACTTGAACTTCTCACTTTCTAAGCAAAGATGAGTATAGTCAAATTTGAATTATCATTTTTATAAATTTCCCTTTATAGCATGGTAGCAGTGTAAAAAGGCAGCAATTGAGATACAGAGATGTTGTGCTTATATTGGGGATGTATGCACTTTTTTTGTGGCAAACTGGCTTAGGAGAGAAAAAATCAGTTTCCAGAGCTTCTTTCAGTGTTCACAAAGGGGCTAAGCTTGCAGAGATGGCCAAGTTGCAGTATGTAGGTTATTATGGCCAGGTACTGGACCTATTTATTCAAAAGAGGGTTCAACTTAGTGTTGAAGGATGACAGGGAAGATTCATCCATATGGGAGAGAGACAGCCCAAAACAGGATGTAAAGGGTCATGCACAGGGAATTTATATCATTTATAATTAAAAATAAAAAGAATCATTATAGCTGTAATTTCGCTTAAGGAAATTTTGATAGTCCTACATTACTTTAAATAACAAAGGAAGCATTTCCCTTTACAATAGAAGGAAATTTTACTAATGAAAACATGGTAATATCAGCAACTTTCTAAATGACTGTGTGAGAAACAACTAATGGTTTATTAATGATTCCAGTATGCTACTTCCTGAAGTGTGTTTTCACTAATGTGATTTTTAGATGATGACAGTTAAACAGTCACAGGTGTAATATGTAGTGATATACACGTAAGAAGGTGCAAGTCACATCAAAAGGGACCGGTTTCTATTCCCAGATGAAGTAACACCTCTTTTTTTTCTGCACTTCTGAGTAGCCTGGTATTTTTGTTGGCAGCGTTGTGTAAATGGAGAAAAGCTCCACTTCTTATTTGCAGATCATTACAGTAAATTGAATTGTTCAAGAGCAGCTGACCCGCAAGTTTCTACAAGTTTCTTAGAGTGTATTTAAGCATATTTTACAGTGTACTTTAGTCACATATTCTAAAAAGTCAAGGCACAAGCATAGCTTGATACCAACATAGGAGTAAACACTTTTGTGTTGATCAAAAGATAAAAAAATTATAAGCACTATGCAGAAAATTCAGAAAAATATGCAGGTAAGGACAGAGACTAATGTGCAGCTTCTATGGGAATCATGGGAAATGTTCTTGCATAGCAATTGAATAGTAATAGTATTTGACATAAGCATGCTTTCCTAGCCTTTCAGATTTTCAAAAGTAGGAAATAATTATTACATTATTAGAAAGATTCAGAGCTTTATGATCTAAAGGAAATTAGTACTTTATACAGATTTTGTATGATGCAGAAAAATTTTAATATCTACAACATAGGTATTGAAATTATTATTGAAATAGGTATTTAAACAGAGGTATGTTTAAATATACGTAGAAAACAAAAGAGAAATTACTTCAATGTCAGCCAGTGGCCTGGCTGTCCTCAAATATTAGCAAAATCAAAAGGCAATTTAATCAGTGTGGGATTAACTGCAAATAAGTGGAGAGGTTTGCCTTGTGCTTGACCAGTGCACAGTGCCTTATATGGTGGCTTGCACAGTGGCTACATCTGTGCTAGTAAATTGAGTAGCAACACCAAAGCAGCACCCCATCGGTGCTGTTAAACATTCCCTGGCACAGCTTGGCCCTGGCCAGCCAGCACAGTTCCTGGTGCAGCTTAGGAGCTAGTAAAGACAAGGAACCCTTCCTAATGGGCTGGTTTCATGCAGCCATTCTGTTTTGAATGGTAATAGCATTCTATAGTGCTAAAAAAGTTAAGAGGACTCTCTAGGCCAGCCAGCATCAGTGCCATAGGGAGTCTGTACGCACAGACGTAGCCAGTAATTCTGATCAAACTCCCATTAAAATCAATGCAAACTTGCCCTGAATTTAAGAAGACAGAGATCAGGCCTCATCTGGCTTGTGCTAGCCAACATTATTTCTCAGGTACTTGCATGCATTGAATTTCACTTCAGTGACTGCTAATTTGTGACCTGTAACTTAAAACTCTTCTGTCAGTGGGCAGGTACTAGAGGCTGAGAGTTATCAAACCCAAACCTGTATAAGGAATTTGGTAGAAGCTGGTTTGCAGTTAGTCTGAAAAATGTTAAACAATTGTTAATTTGTCTAGATTTCTCACAGACTTGATTTCATTACAAAATCTAGTTTGTTAACTTTGTCTATATTGACAGAAAATAAAGTCTTAAAGCCAGTCTTGCAATATTGACAAATACAAAAAAATTATGTATAAAAATTGTGAAATAAGAATACTATACTTGTGAAATAATTTTGACTTTTGACTATGTATTTGCTGTTCACCATCTGTAACATAAGTGGAAAATATATGAAAATCTCTGAATGAACCTTTTACCTGTCAGCTAAAACGTGCATTGAATTTGCATCCCAATTAGGGATGTTTGCAGCCTATTTTGCCAAAAGCAATAAATCTTGTCGATTGAGTGGTCAAATCATATCAATGGCATATGTGGGTTGTAGATGTCCATAATGAATAATTTTTCATACATTCAGTCTATTCTGCTAAACAGACCATTTACAGCCAACTTTGTGCTCTGTTTACTGAAAATGGAATATGCCAGATTTCTTTCAGTGGCCACTAATGTGTTAACCATAGAGAATTAGCAACTATGCCTCTGTCCTAGCAATGAAATTATTTTGCGAATCGCATCTGCTTTTATAGCGCATTTCATAGATGTCCAGCAGCTTTCACTTTGCAATTTTTTATCATAATTAGGTTTGCTTTTAAACATTAGTTTCATTAAAACCTTTGCTCACTGCCACCTCTGAAATGTGGCCAACTGCAAAACCTGTTTCAAGTTGGGCACTGCCAGCCCCAGCCCCCGCAGACGTGCCTCCTGTTACAAGGGCTGCTGCATCAGGCCATGGGTGCTGAGCAGTGCATTGTCTTGAAAGAGAAAGGGGCCCTGAACTTCTATAGGCAAAGAAGAGATGGGATACCCAAATGGGCTGTTCAGCTGGGTGAGTAAATAAGATAGAAGACAATAATTTTATTTTAGTAGCTTTCAGATCCATGCCAACATAGAAGTTTATATGTAGGAGTAGAGAGTGAAAAAGGGATATGGTGCAGTGGACTTGAAGAAATAGTAAACCAAGGCGATTTAGGAGAAGACTGGATCAGAATGAGTAGTGGAATAACCTCAGAACGACCATCCAAACTCAGGTTTCAGAATGACCTGGGGATTAAAAAAATTTAAAATGGAACGTCTGTATCCAGCACAACATTACAAGTGAATGAATTGGTCTGTAGACAAAAGCTTTGGACACTGAAGCTGAAAAATTATAACTGTCTCCAGTGGGTGACACTCTTATATACGGATGTGTACGTTCCAGATTTAGTGCTACAATTTTCTGTTGCTGGAAATCGTGGAATATAAAAGAAGGAAATAAGCAGCATTTGATTCAGGAGGCACTAACTGAGTCTCCACTTATTTAAAGCAACTATTATAGAAGTAATGTATAAAAAGCAGAGAAATACCATCTCAATTTTTTTCTCCCCAAAAAAGCAGAGAAATCCAACAGGACATGCACAGATATGGCATTTATTAGTGATGCCTTCTTTTCTCTTTGTTTTTAATGGCTGCTGGTGCTCCCAGCATGGGGACTAAGGTGTACGAGGTAATGTGATTGTGAAGAGTTTGGTAAAAAGGTGAGAAGATCACAGATTGTTATCCAACCACAGATAAGTTATTCCATTGTGAATAAGCAAACAGGTATTTCACTTCCTTGTGGTGTGGCACCACTTAAAACCAAGTTTCTGTTCTATATGTTCTGCTCATACTACATAAAAAGTGGGCTTTGCTTAAAAGCTGAATTCATGTATGTTCTTCCTCCAGTTTTGCTATCTATGAAAGAAAGAGGAGCATGTTAGAATCTTTTTTCCTAACATATAACATATAATATTTGGTGGAACATATAATATTTGGTCAGTGAACTGCGTGGTGCAGAAATAAGTGACAATAGTGTGATAATAATTGCCTCTGCTAACCAGTTACAGTATGAGCACTAGACAAATACCTTATCCTTGAATCTTGTTCCATGGAATTCTAGACTGTTGGGAATATTTTGTCATTGTCCATAGGGCAGAAAAAGGACAGACTTTGGTGTAAAAAAAAGGCACTCCTTCATGATGGCACCAACTTGCACCTACCTTATAGACAGCCAATGTTCCTTTGTCCATGTAAGCATTCCAGACAGAGGAGGAAATTATGTTTTTGGAAATCTCTTTTTCAATTGGAAGCATTATCACAGTACAGTGCCACCAAGCTATGCTTTTAGAAAAAAACCCCAACTTTTTATTTTTGACAGCTAAATTTATATTGAATCTGTTATACTAAGGAAATTACCCAGATATTACAGTGATGGATTTCATAGAAAAACATTTCCCATTAGGTTTATGATAAAAAATCAAGTTATAGCAAAGCTAGTATTTACTATGGTACATTTGTTTAGAGTCCAATTTTGTGAATGGGCAAAATGCTTCAAAAGGGTTCTTCTTTTCTTCTCTACATACCAGAAACCTTGGCTTTACTCTATTTGCATTTAAATCACTGCATGTACAGAATGAACAGAAATTTGTTTGCTAAGCCCTTTGCTAAAAATGTGCTACAATTCTTGTAGCACAAGCCATTCTAATTTTTAAAAGTTATTCCTGGTATGTTTCACTTTCTGTGAAATCAAGGTATTGAGTTTTTCTGCACATAGTAAAGAACTCTGTTGATTTTGACATTTCTTCCTAAATACCTGTATGGGCTTCATCCAATGTATATTATGAATGTTTTAATTTATTTTTCTGGTTGCTAATCTGGAAAGGAAAACTTCTTTCTTGGTTTCTTTTTCATTCAAAAACGTACAGGTTTAGGAAACAAAAAACTGTCTTATTTTAACATTGGGCTGATGTTATAACGTGGCAAGATCATTTTTTATTTTAATAATGATTTTCTATAATTAAAGCACCTTCATGACAGAAGTGAGCTGTATATATAAAGCCTGATGTAGCAAAAAAGTGTCCTTCTGTTGAAAACCAATAACAAAACCAAGTTATGTGCATAGGAAATATCCTGGAACATGCTGCCCTGTGACTTCCACTACTTAGAGAAATAGGATTAAACCTGCTTCTAGGGACTTTGACTCCCAGATAAACTCTGGGTTCTTTGATGTCATAGAAATGCCAAGGTAGGAGGTCTTTCTAAAAGATCAAATAAAACCCAGTTGAACTGTGAACTGTGAGTGAGCAAAGAAGTTTTTAGATGCACTTCTAACCTACTTCTAACTTTTACCGTGTGCATATAGTAGGGGTCAGAAACAGTCTGTTGTAAATTCTTCAGCCAATTAGCTGAGTGAATTACCACCGTTTATAATGCACAGAATGTGGAGGCTCTCTTGCCGTTGTGCTGAGTTGGATTGTTAATAACAGGAAGCTAGCACTTCTCAGTACAGTGGATCAGCTACATGTGAAAATAAATGTAAAAAACCTGGAGGGGAATGGCAGCAGACTGAGATTAGTCTTTATTTAATTTAGCATTTGGGGGTCCAACACACAAATGAGTGTTTTAGTAGGCTTCATGGTGGAAGTTGCTGTCATTTGTAAAATATTCTGGCCAATTAGCTAATAGTGTGCTTGGATTTCTCCTGTTTTGATACAGTAATACTAAGTACATTGTGAAGCCCAATTATACAAATCATCCCCATATGCCATACCAGTCTTTCTTTATGAACTGTGTTTATAAATCCTGTGTGAGGAAATGTGTACTTCAGCAATTTAGACCATGTGTAAAAACATAGCCAATAGGATTGTCAAGAAAACAAGTTCCAGCATAGGAAATCCTAATGCGTTCCGCTAAAATAACACGAGTGTGTTGTGTGAGTTTTCTGATTAAATGCTTATTACTTTATAGTGCTTAACCTGCACAGGTCTTTCCATTTCCCTTTTCATTCTTCCTTTCCTCTTTTTTTTTTTAGGATCCAAATTTGGAGTTTTTGAGGAAATTTGGAATTGGGCTAGTCTCAGGAACAATAGCCTCAATTATTAACATTCCTTTTGATGTTGCAAAAAGTAGGATTCAAGGACCACAGCCAGTTCCTGGAGAGATCAAGTACAGAACCTGTTTTAAAACTATGGCAACAGTCTATAAAGAGGAAGGGTAAAACATTCTTATTTTAATAAATGTCCAGACCTCTGTTTTAGTTCATATGGGTCCATAAAACCATGCTGTTATATTTCAGATTTGACGAGGACCATTAAGCCACCCTGAACTCACATATCAAAAGAGGCCAATGTAGCATTTTGAAAATTTGTTTCAGAATTACAAGGAGATATCTTCCTACTACATATGAACTTTTATAAGAGACTTACAAGATGATTATTGGGTTGTCAAAATTTATGTTCCACAAGTAAATGCTTCATATATCTCATGTGTCATTTTTTCAACTCCTCATTTTGTGAAAGGAAAATATGAACAGATAACAGACTATTTCTCAATTTAATCTAATTGTAATTATATAGGCCTCTGCACCTTTAAAATTATTGCTGAAATAATTAAATTGAGGACAGATCCTTGTGGTAATAACGTTTTCCAACTTTTAAAAATATTTCTCAAGTGGTGACTGAGTTGTAGCTTGATATTCAATTATATCAGTCATTTTGTCCCTGTATGCAGCTGTTGTTAACAGACTTGTCTTGAAAGTAAACCCATCTCACTGATTAAAGTAATATTTCTGATTGGCTAGGCTCACAACATTGCTTTTGTGACTGAACATTGATTAACTTTTTCTCTTCATCTCATCTGCCTCTGTAAAATGTTAAAATCCAGATACAGCCTGCTATTGAACATGTGTAATTTCAAATAATTGCCTCTAAGTGCTCTGCCAGCATTTTAACAAACATATGCTACAATTCCGTTCTTCTTTTAGAGCAAGAATATTGTTGAAAATGTTTTGTTTGTTATTCTTCTGCTACAGATTTCTGGCTCTGTACAAAGGCTTGCTTCCCAAGATCATGAGGCTGGGTCCAGGTAATTTTCCTTCTGTCATTTCTATTTTGCTTTTGTTCTTGCTTTCTCTTCCCATTTTTCAGTTTCTTGAGAAAATGTAGTAAATATCAGTCAAATAAATGAATCAAAATATCTTTGACTTTGAATGGTTTCTTTTTAAAAGAGCATCATCAAATAGTATCACAGATGGATCTGGCTAAATATGTGTCTAAAAAAAAATCATTTACACATATACATCAAAGAATTGCAGATCCAAGTAACTGCTGGTTTGTACAATTGCTTTATTTATGAACAAACCAAAGTATATGCAAATGACAGAACTGTAAAACTTCTGGAAGTTTCTTAAAGCTTCCTATTCCTTCTAATGTGATCACTTTGAGTTCACTTTTGATTATTCCATACCTATGTGAAGTCAGCCTAAAATGCAGATTAGAGTCTCTCCATAAAATGCACTCCACTAGTCAAAGCACAGCTCAAGCATATCAAATTCCAATTACTTTCTTCTCTTGTGCTCTATGGGGGCAGACACGAAAAAGCTGATAGCAGAGCTGGGAAGAGACTTGTATGGCCCTGGAAAACTAAGAGGACAAGGATATCTTAAAACTGGGGTTGTTATTTGACCCCGTCTTACAAATTGTTACTCCAAATGTGAGTGCACAGTGGTTGAGAGCTGCATCTTCTTTGGCTTTTAGAGGTTTTTTTCCCTTACTGGTTTTGATTAATCATGAAAGCAAAGCACTAGGCCCTCAGACTTTGTCAGCCCACAGAGGCAGTCAGCATCAAAAAGAGCAGAAGCCCCAGTTTGAACAGTATCCCGTTCCCATGAAATGTATTTCCCGTTGTTCAGACTGGTTTTTTAATATGCAAGAACACACATAGGTAAAAGCAAGTAGGCACAGAGCCTGTTCTGCAATATAAAGGAGGCATCAGGTTTGTCTGTAAATGTTTACTTATCCAATCCAACTGGCTAAGTGCTAGACCATGCCTGGTTATCGTGCAGGGTGAGGAAGAAGGTGGGGAGGGGAAACAAGGAGCTCTAGAGCTAAAAGCCTTTTCCCTCACACTCCAAAGATACTAGATTACATACAGGACAAAGAGAAGGCAGTGTTTAGGTTTCCCACTACCTCTTAGCACAGCAGATTTTGGAATAAAATTTTCCATCTTACAAATGACTATGCATTCTGGCCCAGATCCAGCAAGTCAATTAAATGTGAACTTAATGCTAAATACTTTTGTAGTTCCATTGACTAACTAATATGTAGGTTTGACTTTCTGATGAAACAATAATACAATCTCTGTTGTGACTGGGAAGATAATTCCTTCTTCCAACATCTGAGTGTTTACAGGAAAAGAGATACACAAGCAGATCACACAGTATAAGATTCGGAAGCAGCCTTGATTTGAGTTCAAATCACATCTTAGACACTGTGCCTATGATTTTTTTTTGTTGGTCAAAGCCTTTTGCAAACTTCTGCTCTGTCTAGCTGTCTGTGAGTTCCTTTTCACAGAGGAAGATTTCAAGTCTGATGATGGTTCCTTAGGATGAGTGGTATGGAGAAACTCATGTGGTAGTTCTGTGTGCCTGGTTGTCTGAGCCTAACCCCAAAAAGGTGAGCTTAGTTCAGCAGAAGACACGTTTGTTAAAGGT
>WEIT01011435.1:17057-90963 GCA_013389985.1 Dryoscopus gambensis
ATTAGTCTGCATTAAGTTACATAAAAATGCAAAACAATGTGGTATTCATAGAAGAAATGAGTAAATAAATTAACAGTAAAAAGTAATTTTAGGCATATGAGATTTTACTGCAAATTTTTTATCTACCTTGATATACTATTCCCAAAAGAGCTTTCCTGTGATAAAAATGCTCAGTGCACCCTGACTGCCCCCTTAGCCTTTCATTTCCACCATGGAATGGTGAAACAAGGCTATAGACTGATAGCACATCTGCAGTTGTAATTAGCTCGCCATACACCTTAAAGAAATATACCTTTCTGTAAATAAAAAAAATGTTGCTCTGAAGCTAAAATTTTTTCTTTTTCCAGTCACGGTAAATATAAATATTTCAGGGATGTACTCATGTTCTTACTAGTCATTCTAACTCTGTGAAATACAGTAAATTCTGCTATGCTGACTGAAGACATAGTTTCTGTTCATGCGGTTGTGCCATTCTACATTTTAATTTTAAAAACTCTGTAAATAATTTAAAATTATACATTATTCTGTTATAAAAATGTCTCCATTATCTAACTTGGGTTGTCAAATGAGCACATATCTTGCAATTGCTGAAAGTTTCGGTATCTCCCCATACTCTATTCACACTGTTAATGTTAAATGTTCTTCCTCTTAAGGAGGTAAAAACCTTTTCCTTAGCAACCTCAAAGAAGTATCTCTGCATTTTAACTTGAAAATGGCAGTTCACATGTGAAGTCTCATCTCACGAGTGTTTTTAATGCATTGGAAAAGCAACAAAAAGCTAAAAATAGAAATGTGTTTTCAGCACTTTCAAGAATGCCTGTATCGACATGCTCAATAAACCTCTCTTTTGTCTGAATTTGGCAACAGTGGCTTTTCATACCTATGATATTTCATAGCTAAAATCAATAAAATTAGCTCTGTTAAAGTTTATGGTTTTAAGGCAAGGGTTTCTCATTGTTGCATTTTATTGTCCGTTCTTGGCCAAAGAGAAGACACTAAGATAATTTCAAAAACTAAAGCAAAGGGCTTTATAATTTGTCTTTTATTAATTTAGGGCATTCAAAATATAAAAATAAAATGCTTTAAACATACTGTATATACATATATAGCCTTCAGTTTTACATCCTTTCCAACATGATTTTTTTTTCCGTTAATAGCTCAGCCTGATCTTTGATAAAAGGAGAAACAGTCGAAAACAAAAAACAGCATGGTATGAGAAAACAAACCTGTGAAAGTGCCAGCCCAATCCCCATTATTCCTCATGTAAAATGGGCTGAAATTCAGTTTTACACCAAAGATCTTCTGAACTGGGGCCATGCAAACACAGTTTGGCTGAAGGGAGTATTATTAGGCTTCACTGATTTCTTTGGACACATTTAACACCCTGGGAATGAAGTGTAGACTTTTCAGATTAAAAACTTTAATTCTGCACCCACATATACTGCATATTTCCCAAATGCGTGCATTCGCCTCAGTGGGTTCACTCCAGATTTATACCCTTGTGCTTGACAGAAGCAGTTAACCCTTATTTATTATTTTTTAGGAAACAATTACCTTTTTTCTTTTCAATTCAGTGGAAAATGGTTTAGTAAATGTTAGTAAGCAAACATTTTGCAGTTTAAAGTTTACCCATGAGTATAAGCAGTGAAATAGTCCTTGGGCAAAGGAGTATTCTACATCATAGGTTTACATTTTTAAAAAAAATTTGTGAAACTTCACACGAAAAAAATCCATCACAGGCAGTTCACCAAGGGCCAAGGTCAGGTACTTTTGCTCACTCTGAGCAACACTTTCTGCACGCAGCCCCACTGACTTCCCGTTCAGGGGTAAGGTATCATGTACAGCAGGCAGGTGTGCGTAGAGCTGTACCTAAATAAACACAAAACAAAAATGGTTTATGATGATATATCCCATGGGAGGAATAATTAACATAATGTCCTGTCCTTGCTTTATGAACTATCCTGATTTAGCTGAAGATAATGCAAATAACTGATACAAGCTAAGGATCTGTCTGCCTGCCTGTCTGTCTGACTGTCTGTCAAAACACACTAATTCCTCATTGGAATGTCAAGAAAGACAAATTTTATTCCAGAAATGACCTCACGTTACTCAAGAAAATTTGGAAAACTTTTAACACAGGCACACTTTGTTACAGGCTTGTGAAGTCTTGAAGCTCAAAAAAGCTGAGTTTTGAAAGGTGTCTCTTCCTTTTTTTGTTGTTTTCTTTTCCCTTTGGTGCCCCTTGAGTTCTATGGAAAACAATAGGTAGACTCACTCCATAATTCTATAACCCAGTAGAATGACTAAGTTGAAAGCTAAAATCCTCTTGCCAACTTAATCACTTATCTACTTATGATCTTTTTCTTATCTTTTTTTTTCCATTTTATCTTTAGTGAACAGCTTGTCTAGTATTAAAGTGATTTCTTTTTCATGGTGTTAAGGCTCATTTTATTTCAGCTATAACAGCATAAAGGCAGAACAACATTTGTCATGTCACTAATAGTGTGGCAAAGTGGAAATGCACTTGTGTGCACTTCACATTTAGTGGTTTAAAAGAAACATTCTTGAAAAAGTGTTCTACTGAATAACAAGGGTTTCAGCATCTCATTAAAGCTAAACAGCTGTTGAATACATTTGAGGCTGAAGAACATGAATCACATCCAAGATCAGATCTTTCTTTCCTTGGGCCCAAATAGAGTATCTGTGTTCTTTATAGAAATGCAGTTCTGTTAACTCTTTTTTAGTGCAAGAAGAAAAGGTGGTCGCAGCAGCCAGCTGAGTCCATCTATATTTCAGTGGACCTACTGTACATGACGTAAGTCCTGATTACTCAGATTGTTATGAAAATTTACCCACAGCTGTCTTGGTGGTGAAAGCTGGAAATCCACTAAAAGAGAACTATATTTTAAGAGGGACTGTATTTTACTTTCCCACTGATTTAATGTTTTTAATATGGGATGCAGACAGAACAATATATGAAGAATGATATTTTCTCCTTTGCTTTAACTATGTCTACAGTAATTTAAGTTATTGCAAAAAATTCTTAAAAATACACAATATATTAATAGTCTATGATGGATATGAAATGTCAAACCAGGCTTTTTTTTTTCCACATTCATATTCTGAACATACCTACAGCATGGGAGAAGCATAATAATAGTCAGAACTTTATTATTGCCCAAGGAAAACAGGTAAATTTTCAAAGATCAGAATGTTAGCTCCCTTGGGATTAAAGTTTAAAACAAAATAACTGGCACAGAGTACTTGCCACTGCATACAGAAATGTAGAAAGGAAATTTGCTAATATTAAATAATATCTCTGTTTGTAGCACCACCACCAGTATACCTATAAGGGAAAAAAATGCTTCACAACAACAATGGAAACTTTACCAAGAGCTATACTTTACATTCATTAAAGCAGAAATTGAAGACAACTTTCTGTTTAAAAAATTACAACATAATCTTAGGGCTGGACACAAGTGAGCTGAGAATGATGGTACAATTCTGTTTCTCAGTGGGGTTTTTGACTGATAGGGCTTTGTAAGCATCTCTGCACAGGCTGCACACTAACAGCATTTTCCTCTACAGTTCTCAGTTTTGTTCAGGTATTTTCCACCCATTTCTGTTTGTACACTTCATATGAATGTGGTGTTTCATGAATCTGGGAGGCTTGGTATGACTGTGAAGAGTTACTTAGCTGGATTTCTACCTTTGACTCTTCTGCCAAAGAGGTAACTATTTTATAAGATGTTGAAGCCTCCCCTGTGGTGCAAAAGCATGACCAAAAACCCCTACCTAAACCTCATCACCTGAGGCTATCACCCCACCATGCAAAGACATAGAAAATAACTAGAAATCATCTTCTTAACTTAAAAAAAAAAAAAGGTAAGAAATGTACTGGAAGGTGAAAACAAATGCTGTCGAAAGCCTCTATTTACAAATGGATAAAATCACAAAGATCTTACTACTGCCTGACGATGGCAAAATGCCAGAGGAATCGGAAAGCCACCTATTGCCTTCGTTCTATATTTGGTTACCAAAACCCAATAAAACAACAAAAAAGGACCTCTTAATGACAGTGGATTGTATGATCTCATTGATTAAAGGGTTGTTCTCTAGGCAATTGGCAAACACTTCCCTTTCAGCCACCTTTGCTGATTCAAGGCATAGCAGAATTTTCTGCGGTGATTTTTCTTTATTGATTTTTGCACAAATCTTAGTAACAATTGCACATTTAGAAAGTTTGTGATGATTAAGAATAAATATGTGTGGTTTGACCAGGAGAGACTAGAACAAGGCTCCATGAGCCCTTTGAGGGACACAAAGTCTTTAAGAGCATAACACCACACTTCTCTTCGTTTCTGATGTTGTCTTCAGCTCTTTCAATCCCAAAAGCCTTACGGGAGACAAGTCACGAGGAGAAATGCCAAGTATTGCCAGCATGAGGAGAGCAGTCCGTGAGCTAGGCTCAGGGGACGACGAGCCAGCGAGCTCATGGTGCTCCTGGACCAGCTCCTGCATCAGAGAGCAGAGGCCGTGACAGAGTGGCTGCCCTCCCTGGCTGTCTGCATGCCCTTGAATGCCAGCGAGGCGGGGATGTCGCAGCTGTGGGGGGACAGCGGTGTGCCCCCGGCGTGCTGCCAGCCATGGCTCGCCATGTAGCTGGATGGAGTGGCGCTGTACGTCATGTAAGGTGACACTTGGGCTGGTGTGGCGTAGGGAGGCATGGCTGGTGCTGACACGAAACTGCTGACGGCTGGGAGGCCATTGGGTGCCTGAAAGGAGAGGGAAGGGAAAAGCATTTCTAAGAGAGTAAGACACATTGGATCTGGCATAAAATAAGCTGCCCTCAGATGCTTCTGGGGCTTTGTACCAAAAGTAGGGCCAGCAGGGACACCAAGAGAGAAATCCATAACCATTCCCCTGAACTTAAGGGGCTCAGTGGCCCCTTCTGCTTTGCTTTTAAGACCAGTTACCCCACTGTGATCAGTGCTGCACACCTCTTCCAACAACCTGTCCCAGACAGGAACCAGCAGCAGATGTTTAGGGAACACACACCAAGAGCAGGGCAGGAAGTGCCAAGCCCCCTACCTTCCTGCAAGCCCTTGTTGGTGGATTCCTAAAAGCCCGTGGTTGCATCTAATCATTACACTTGAGAGCGACTGGAAGGATTTGTAATGTTCTCCCTTCTCTCTCACTGGGCACCTTAATGCTCTTGGCAATGACTTCCACACGTTGGAGTAGATGAACTACAACATTTACCCACCTTTCTCAAATTTTGCTCAGGGTGTTGGTCACTGTGGCAAGCCCTGCTGGGTAGTGCTGTGGCAGTTTAAGCTGGGCGTGCAGTGACCACAGCCATCCCAGCAGCAGGAGAGAGAGACTCATCCCCTTGCCTCACCTCTCCTGGCCCCAGAGGAGGGTGGGCTCAGCCCTGAGCTGCCATGGGCAGGTGCAGGCACAGATCTGAAAGGAACACTCCCCAGAGTGAAGAGGTAACAGCAGCTGGGGGAGGTGGAACATCTTAAACTCTTTGATAACTGTTTGTTCAGAGCATGAGTCAGAACTATAGTAATAGTATTATTGATGGTGCCTTTTAAAAATCTGTTTTCTAGACACTTGGGATAAAAAACTTGTAAATGTTCTTTGCTCATAGCTTCTCCTGGTTTCAATAGAGCTTCTGTGCACAAAACAATTTGTGGGTCCTTTCCTGCAAGCTATTTTCCTAGGTCCTTCTGTAGGCTGGGGAGAAGGGTTTCTATTTAAATAGAGATGGGAGAGTCCTTCAGTCAGCCATGGTATGATTTCACAATTAATGACTCCTTATTTAACTAAAAAGTGTTTGGTGGTTTATTTCACACCCATAAATGTTTCTTCAGCACAACAGGTACAAACCAAGATGATTTATCTTGCTTAAGTTTCAATTTGTATAGTGTTTGTTTTTGGATTTGGGGTGAGATTTTCTCTCAAAAATGTTTCCTATCTGGATATGAAAGAGGAGTATTGATTCAGCAAATCTTGTAGCATCATCACGTGGTACAACTGCACCCAACCTGACTAGTGCAAAGTTAAGAAATGAAACAGACTTTTGTGTCTGCTAAAATTTCACATGATGTTAACATTTCACTTGTTCAATTTCTGCCTGGATTGCACCTGCCTGATTTCCAGTATTTACCTTCATAAAGGGCACGGGCCTGTTTTCAGGCTCATGAGTTTCCTACCCATGTAATTTACAGTTCCACTGTCTAGACTATCCTCTCATTGTCATTTGGGAAACAGAGCAGTAATTCTGCTGGACTCCATCAATATAAACCTGTACAGCACTCTAAAGCAGCAGGAGACAGCAATGGGATCCTGGCTACAAGCTTCCAATAGGAATATTAATTAGTACAAATCATCCAGTTGCAGCAGCAACATAATTGTCATCCCAAATCCATAAATATTTTGTTGAAGCGGAACTTGCCTTATTCTTTTGAAAATCTAAATCTGTGGTCTGACCAGTAACTCAAATTACATGCTCCCTACTGTCACTCAGAATTACACTTTAGCCTCAGCTTTAAATATCAGTGTTTGCAACAATACTAATTAATACAAACCCGCAAATAATTGCGCTGCAAATCAGTACAGTTCTTGTATCACATGGAAGATTATTTCATTGAATTTGCTGGAAAGTAAGAAATGTAGCTGGCCCTAAAAAGCTGCTATTCCAATAAGCAAACATGAAACAAGAATGAGCACCTCTGTTTTTTGTAACAAGCACCAACAAAAAGCTTTACACAGGGGCAGAAGAGCCATTAAAGCTAGGTTGTAATGCTGGGACATCAAGAGCCACAACCCAAACATATTCTGCACAGAGAAGCACAGAAACCCTGAAGGGGTGGGTGCTGGAAGGAGAAAATATATGGGACAAGTCGTGAAGTCTCGTAGCCATTGAGGCAGTGCAAACCTTCAGCCTCTAAATCTCAAAAGAGGTTTTCTGAACTCTGTGAATCCACCCTGTTCCTCAGGCTTTCCCACTCCCAAGGAGGCTGGTACCAAGCAGTGGGCTCAAGGCTGTTCCTGGAAACCCCATTGTTGGAACCCTGGATTCTGAGAATTTTAATCTTTCGGCGCTGACAAACACTGACCCTCAGACGCACACTGCTTTTGACATGAGGCTCTGGAAAATGCTTCCAAACCTATGTGATAACACTGAGATTGTTAGTGTGTGATTAATAGAAGTGTGTTAGATCCCTGGGTGAAAGTGTAGAATTTTAGGTTTTGGGATATAGTAATATACATACAGGTAACCAGATGGAGGAATTGGGGTGGTGGTTAGTACTTCTTTCTTCTTCTTCTTCTCAAGTTTGAGCAACTTTATGACTGGACAGAAAAGCCCTGCAATGCAGAGGCCAGGTTATTAGGTTATTGGGTTATAAGTAAAAATAAATTTGTTGGCATAATATAATTGGATAGTTTGGGCCAGAAAAGGCCATGAGAGAAGAACTCCGGGGCCATTTTCCACCTTGTTAACTTAGAAGCATGACCTGTGTGGCTGTAACATAGATAAGAAATAATAGACATCCAAATCTGAAGAAGAAACTGCGTCTCTCTCCTTTCAATCCAAGCTCTGAGTAAAAGAACAAGAGAAAAGCAAAACAGAAATAATCAACTCCCCATTTTAAGTAGGATTCCTCATTATGAGTGCTCGTGTTCTGTGAACCCTGAGCTGCGCTTTTGGAAGAATGTGTTAGGAGGTACAGAGTAGATCTGTGCCAGGCAATGTGCCAGCAAGGCATTTCCTTGCTGGTCCACCAATGTTCAAGCCCATGTCCTGACCTCCCGGATATCCTACAGACAAGGCTGCCAGGGGTTCCTTAGCAATCATAAGCAGATGACTTTGCATGATCTGAGGCAAATTTGAGCTCCTGAACAGCTCACATTAATGCAGACGCTGTTGATAAATATTTTATCCAATCATGCATATGTTCTATGGCCTTATGGCACAAAGTCTTCGAACTATAATTAATAGAGAAGCCCAAGTTTCCTACTGAATTGTGCTGTAGGTGCCGCTTGGGTTGTTGTTGACAAAACAGATGGAAATTGACTAAAAAATCACTAGTTTTTTAAAAAGCTAAATTTAAAAGAATACCTATACTGATTTATAACAGCCAGAACAACCATTTTACACACATACACACACACACACACATTCAAAATACAGCTGTGAAAACTGTTGTTTTTTACAGTCTATTCTGAATGTCAGAAAGATCTTGCCCCAACTACTGAGGGCAGGACATGGAGGCAGTTATTTAGGGACCACCAGCTGCAACGTGTGAGAGGCCACCAATGCTGTCTGTCATCACTGCCTCACTGAACTGGTGAATCATTCTTATTTTTGTTGCACTGCTACAAAGCTTTACCACTCAAAACCATAATTCTGTGGATGCCACAGATGCCCTCAGCCAAGCAAGCTGGGGATGGGTAGGAACTGGCCCAGCACAGAGTGCAGTTCTGCCTCAGGGGATGTTTGAGCCATACCCACAAAGCACTCAGAGGCTTCCTCTGACCTGAATTAAAAGATGAGGGGATAGAGAAAGTCTCATTTTATGTGATTTAGAACTATGCTACACAAAAAAAAAGAGAAAAGAATAAAAAAAAAAAATACCCCCTAATTTTCATCTCTGACTTTCATCTGTGAAAGACTTGACCTAATAGTCTTGACACGAGAGTTTTTACTTCCAAACGGCTTTAGATACAAAGTGTAGCTTATCAGAAAGGTTGAATCTTGTCTGTCAATCTGGCACTTTTTACAAACATGACATTCACTTAAAATAAATGGAGGGGATTAAGTTCCATGACCCTGTATGTATTGGATGAATAATTCATCCTGCAGTATTTCAATCAGAGGAAATGAACACCAAAATCTAAACATTCATAATTAGGAGTGCAAGAACCCCATGGTGTTTATGGATTTTTAAAACCCTAAGAATTTGTTTTAAGTGCAGAGGTTCTTGAACCTGGTTTTTAAGTTTTATAAATATTTTTTTTCTTAATTTGAACCATCATTTTTTAAGGGAAATCTAATTTTTTAAAGCAAACAAACAAACATATAGTTATAACTGACCAAGAACCTCTGCTGTGTAAGAGATAAGGGTTCCCATTTGAAAGTGCCTATTTTCTGGCTTCTACAAAGACCAGAGAGAAACTTTTGCTCTGAGTTGCTACTTCTATCAATGTTTTGAGACAAGTGACGGAATAAGTATTTCTAAATTTTAGAGCTGCATTTGAAACCTAGAGCACATGACCTCCCACCCACTCACAAATTCATTTAAACATATTCTTGCAAAGATACCAGCAAAAGAAGAGTAATTGAGTCAGGATCACAAGTCGGGTCTGGTGCCTTTCTGCCAGGTTGCTGCTGATATCTGCCAGTGACAGTAGAAGGAATATCCAGGCAAGAAATCAAAGCCAGGGTGGACATAAAGACTTACTTTAGGTCACACAAAATGGTACTGCTGAAACAAGCAGACTGCACATATTTTCACCAGTAAAGGAGTTGGTTGAGTAGTTTTAACAGATAGAATCTTTAGTTTTAGTCACTTTAGATACAATACTAACTAGAGACAACTTTTTTTGTCATTGTTTTCAGTCTGTTTGTGATTTGCCACACAGAGGGAGTGGGTGGATGAAAACCTAGTGTAGAACCAAGCTCATGAAGCTCATGTGGGACTGTCTTTGGAATAAGTAATTTCCATTAGCTGCTTGGACTCCTAAAAGTCAGAACAGTTCCTCCCCAAACCAGAGGTAACCACCACACACAGCTTGGTATCTGTTTTGAAGAAACATGCAAGCTAGATTTCACTTTTGGTCCTCATGGTATAAATTCAAATTATATATTCTAGTGAATCGTTATTATTTTGTTTCCTTCCCTTCTCTACTTTTCCTTCTCTGACTTTTGCTTGCTATATATATGTTCTCTCAGAATCAAAGTTAGACCATGTCCTATGTTCCCTTCCCATGTGGCTTCTAAATGTTTCAGAAAATGACACAGAATTGTAACATTCAAAATCATAGACCTGTATTTATGTTAGCTATCATTAATGGCAATAATGTAAAGGATCTCATTTCAGGTTTATGTAAATACAAACGAGGGCTGATTTGATGCCACAGGTGGATGCCACCTCAATTTTATAGTCTAACTCTGAGTGTCCAAAAGAATGTAAATGATTCTTCTTATTGTGAAGTTATTATTTAAAATTATTTAAATTATTTTCCCATTGTAATATAATTGTTATAATATTTAATAAATAGTTCATGTATTGCATAGACTAAGGATGCAGGCTTTGTAGAGGTAGTCTAAATTACTATTAAAAAAAAATGTTTCTGGAGAAACAGGGTAGGGTTCGAGTTACCTAATTCACCAGCCCGAATGAGCTGGGACAGTGACTCAGCCCAAAGTCCCCTGCTGCAGTCATCAGAAGTGCAGTCTGTGTCATGGCTTAAGGGACACACCTCTGGTGAATCAGCTTGCCATTTTCGTTTCTGTCTCTCAGTTCTAACACTGACTTGGATGGAATGAATCCTTCCTGTCCTTGGATCAGCAAGCTCAGCGCATTGCCTCGGTCCTGCAGCACAGCCTTTCCCCGAGAGCAAACGAAACCAATCTGCAGAGGTCCCACAGCCTGTTACTGGGAGCAGCAGCTGCCCAGCACAGAGGAGTGCCGGCAGCAGCTTTCTCTGCAGGGATGCTGTCGCAGCTCTGCACACACACAGACACTCTCTCACTGCTGGTTTTCAAAATGAAAATCTTCAAACATTTTCTGGAAGTGATGAATCCTTTCCGAACCTCTTGAAAACACAGTCACGATGTAGCTATTGCAGAACTAATTTTTTCCACAGCAAGAGAAAAGCATAGCAGGGAGCAAAATATCTAGTCCTTCAATCAGAAGAGCAAATTAGCATAAAAACCCAGAGGATATCTCATGTTTTTAGTGACATGCACATAATCAGTCAAAAAGATTATGAAAACAAGACTAGGAGCAATCAAACGCAAACTGAAAACATCAAGGAAGCAAACATGCTAAATCTCCTTTTATAATTGGAGGTTAAATATGATTTATAAATCAAGCCAACATATGGGATCCCAAGGGAAGAGTAAACAGTTTTCCAAGTAAAACAGCGGCAGGCCTGTAATAGAAGTGTCATTTAGGAAGATGGCACTACTAAATGATCTAAGTAATAGAAATGGGATTTTTTAATGTTTTAAAATTAATAATCTTAAGTAATATTTTTGTAGAAATTTTAGTTACTAAATTAGAGCTAAATTCTGAAGCTGCAATTCGGTGCTACAGCATCAACAGGAAAAATGACATGGTACCACAAATATTCATTCAGATAAGTGTTCCACTAAAATTAATGTGCCTACACAGGTAAGTCAGAACCACCTAAAGAACGGTTACAAAAGTGAGCACTGAGTAAATTTCCCCAGTTTATGATAACAATTTTTATTAAAATTTTTTTTTAATTAAAAATAAAAGTGCTAAGGTATATCTGAATAACCTAACCACAGTTAACCCTGCGAATCAGGGTTTGCTTTTTATAGTGCTGGAAAAGATTCTTGCAAAAAAAATTCATTTTAGCCTAATATCCATATTCTTAGATGAATTAACTTACTTTATTGAACATATTCCTGATTTGATTTTCTATGAATTTCACTGCAATCAACAGAGAATAAAACAGACTCTGAAAAATTAGGGCACTGACATTAAATAATTTTGACATACAAAAAATCTTAAACGGAAGAGGGAATATTTTGTATGTAGGATATTAATTTAGTATCTAATACTACCTAATTTAATATTTGCCTTTATTTTCGAGAAAGAGTGAAGAGTGATAATACATTGGAATTGAGAAGCTTTCAAAAATAACGCATAGGCAAGGGGCTTACAGCTGCTCTGTTGCTCAGCTGAACTGAGTTGATTTCCAGAAGACTGAGATTTGAAAAAAGAAAAGAGACCTTTCAAGAACGGAGAATTACACTATTTCTCTTTCACTGTAAATTGTGCAAAGCAATGCTGGTATTCTAGTTGAAGTCACAATTAAAACAGACTTACGTGCTGGAGTGCTCTAAGATTTCAAACGTAGTTAGCCACCCAATCCTATACATTATCTCTTAAAAATATGCCATTTTCTTTACAGCTATTTCTCCCATTATTAAATTCAGTGCACAACAATGTTCTGCATAGGAAAATCACACTACTTCCTTCTAAAATAAAGTTCAGTCCTTTCATAATGAGCAGATGCCATTCCCCGTGTTTAACGTGCTTTTTTATTAACTTAAAGTTATTTCCTTTACTTATAGCCATCCCCAGCTGCACTGAATAACACAGAAACCAGATAACACCAAATGAGTGTTTTAACTATAGCTGGGACATGCATCAAGATCACTCTAAATTATATTTTCTTATCCAGTTTTAAATCTCAGCCTCTTCAGGGAAATAAAACCCCAGTTTTGGAAATAGTACTAGTAACTTGAATTAGCACACCATCACCAATCCTTTCCTGAAGGAGCCAGGGGCATTTTATGTCTTTTCCAAAGCAAACTGCAGCAGAAACAAAAGGAAAAAAAAAAGGCAGGGGGGAGGAAGAAAGAAAAACCACCACTCATTCTCTGACACTGAGTAATCTACTACAAAAACAACAGAGGAAAAGAGAGGTAGGAGAAAAAGGCATGGTGGATAAGATGGCTTTCACAGTAAAGTGAGATCTACCACGGCACACCAAGCACGCAGTAATATGTCCACCTAAATGTCTCCAAATCTCCAAATGCAGATTATAGTTCAAGGTCTGCACTATCATTGAATGGTTGCTTTCCTTTCATACACCAGACTAAGAAGGATGATATAAGTCAAAGTCACTGCCTTTCCTGTAAAGGTGCTGGATCTTGGGGTATGTTCTACTATTTAACAAACTTCACAACCAGACTATGTCAAAGTGGAGTGAAAACAAATTCTGGTTGCTATAAGCACAAAGTCTGGTTCTGATGGCAAAAACACAACTTAAGTCTTCCTTAGACAGATAGACTGTGCTTATGAGGACAATAGCAAAGCACAGGAAAAAAAAATCATGTCATACAAGCAAACTCCTTTGAGTAGGAATTAACAACAGATTCCCATAGTTTCAGAACAGATTTGCACAATAATTCCCCATTGGTATTTTGGTAAAATCTGGAATTGGGCAGGGCACACATGGACATTAAACAAGCGAATACACTGGAAGGAATAAACATTTGTTCTTCTCTATGCTGTTGGTGAACACCATAATGTATTATCGAAAGGTTCTATGAAAAATGCCTTCTTAATATTAAATATTTAGCAATATATTGTAATTTCAACGAAACTGAGGGAGGAGACTTACGGACACAGACACATCAAAGGGATTCTTGATGTCTAGAAGCTAGGCAAATATGGGGTCAAACTGGTAAAGTCCCCACCTTGTTCTCTTCAGGGACAGAAAAAACAGAAGTCTCCTATGTCTAACAAATCTCTGATGTTGCAGAGGCAGTCACTGGGAAGCTGGTACAGTAAGGAGGGTGAAAACACAGCCCATCAATTGTTGAATGCCTATTATTATTAGGCCCTAGTTATTATGACAAGGTGGGTAGGCAACTCCTAAAAGCTGATAAATTGCCACAACAGACAAATTCAAACATACTATACAGTCTTTATGTACTTGCCAAACTTCTGCAAGAACCAAGACTGAACAGCTCAAATCACATCTAATACCCCTGCTCCTGGCACTCTGCTTGTTGGCTGTGATTGGTATCTCCCATCACTCCCACTTTACAGTCCCTGGTCCTGTTTGTCATGGCAGACCTCCTGGCGGATTGGGGTCCTTTGAGCAGAAGGTGCTTAGAGTGCAGTTTGAGTGTCATCATACCATTCACTCACCTCTCTGACTTTCTTTATTAGTTTCATCCGGGTGGAGTGCCCTGAAGCCATGTGGGTTGGTGGACAGGGCACTGTGTTTTGGCCGTGGAAGCAGGTGGCCAGTAAGAGGCAGGTCTCACAAATGGGGTTCGAATTGGGTGCCATCCAGATCACCTGGGAAGGAATCGGGTGCATGTAGTGGGATCAGCTCATCCCCCTCACCCACAACATGCAATGACAAGGATGCCTAGACCTTGAGCAAGCCGTCTTAGTGGCAGTATTTTAACAGCAGACCTGGTCTGGAGACCAGACGGTCTCCAAGCCAAGGTCTGAACCCCTGTGCCAGACTGCTAACAATGCTGCCGAGTACTATGGGAAGAACGCAAATAAGCACCTCTCCTTCACAGCTTCACCCCCCTCCTGCCTGGGTATGACTGAGGAGCAGTAGGTCCAGACCTTTTTCATTGATGGATTTGGCACAGACCCATAGCAGGAATCCAGCTGCCTGGATCCTGAGTTATAATATAGGATGCCAAATAAGTAATTTGCTAGTTAATTTTTTCATTAAATAATGTGTGTAGGAGGACCATGTAATTGGCCATAATATTTAAGGTTACATTTTAATACTCTCCCCAAAGAAGTTACCCTGTGTTGTGGGTTCTAGCACTGCAGATACAGTTACAGATGCACAGCCACCAAATATACATTTCATTGTTCATCTACAAACGAAAGATCAGGAACTAAATGTTTACATTCGCTATATTTTCTGTGCAAGTAGTTGTCCAGAATTACAGCTACAGTTGTTTGTAATCACTTGCCCTAACACGAAGCCTTCCCTTTATGTGCTTGCAGCACACAGAGCTCATGGCCCCAGTCAGAATGCAGCCAAAGGACAGGGAGTGATATCCCAGCAATGCCGAAAGCTCAAGCCCCTAACAGCTGATGAAGTTCAGCTGACACAGACCTGAGGCAGTAGTTGCTTAGGGGTTTGGCCAGTATGTCAGAGGAAGACTTCACTCAAACTATGTTCACAAACCCCTCTGAATTAGGAGGAGTGTTTTCTGCAGCTGCAGCAGGTTTGGGATGAGGCCTCCAAACAGCGGGCAGGCTCCAGGAGCAAGCTCGCTCTTAGACCCCCCAGTTACAAGCTTTTTCCCATTAATGAGTATCAGCTCCCTTTGGCAATATGCACATCTGCTTGCTGCAATGCACACAGAAAGTCATTCTGGAAAGAAATTATTTCCAAGCTATTTGCTTCTCAGCAAATCATACAGATGTATGTCAGGTCCTCTGCATTCTCACACGTGTAAATACAGACCACAATTTTTTCAGTTTGAACATCCATTATGTTAGTCCAGCAAGTCACAAACATCAGATGTCTGAGAACTGCATTTTAAATATGATACATGTTTATTGTTTTGATTTCAAATGCAGGTTTACAAATGTGTTCATATTGCAGTCATTTCAGCTATTTTCTTCTTAATGCAGTTGTCAGTATAAACTATGCAATGCAAAAGAAAATACTAAGAATATTCATCCTTTTTATCAATAGCATAATTATTTGTAGAAGCCCCTGAACACCACACTGAATGTGCCTCTCTGCGTAAATTCTGCAATATAACTGAGCTCTGTATAAAATATGTATGGCACAAAACTGTCAAGCTCTTGGAAAAATCTATTTTCCTTTTCAGTTTTTTCTGATTCACAGTCACCCTTTTTGAAAGCCATATAACAAATCTGTGAGTGTGATACACCAGGAAAATTATGCAATTGCTTAAGTATAAATGACAACCTGGGACATCAGGTAATTAAACCTGAATAGAAACTTGACAAGGCATCTTTTGATTTCCTGTGGAACGTTTTGTACAGGATCATAGTCCACCACGCTGAGCTTTCAACTCCAGAAACCCAAATACTGAACAACATTGCAAACAAATGCCCCAGACACCAAGAGATTCATAATACATAAAATGAAAAATGTTCTACATCCAGAAGTTCAGTTTCATGTTAAACTAGCGTCACTGCATATTGCCAAGGCAAAAACATGACGTCTTCCTTCTTTTGCTGTGGGTGAATTCCCACTGATGTGTGGGACAAGGGCTGAAATGTAGCCATTGGGATCAACTGGAGAGGTCAGCCTTGGCTGCTGCCTGATGAGTCTGGGATGTCAATAAGAGTTTTGCCTACAAAAAGCCTACTGTATCCCATGTCTTAAAACAAATGTATATCATTTAAAAGTAGTGATCAAATAAATAGATTGTAAAAGTACACAAGACGTTGTTCTTTGGTCTCAATTTTTCTAGTCTTTCTCACGCAGCGGGACTTTCCAGGGGATTTCTTGAGAAGCAAAATATTATCTTCCATCAATAAGGCTGGGGAACAAGTCTTTCACTTGCCTAGTAGTTATGGAGTATTTGCAAGCTATGGACAGGTGAATTCTGGATATTGGTGGTGCTTAAATATGTAGATGATATTTGCTGGAAAAAGCAGAATTACCTATCACACAAAATCCATTGTTAATGTGCTTCAGAGCACCTTTCCTCTGCTCCTGTTGTGAAACTGGAAAGCCTAAGTTAAACATCCACACTTGATTTCCTCCTCTTGTAGGCACCTCTGATTTTGATAGTACAGACGTAAAACTGGAATATTACAGAACAATCACTTCTCTTCTTCGGGGGAAATCTGGTGTCTGCCTCCTTAAGACCATTAAGATTTTTTGTAATGAGCTTTGCCCAAAAGAGATAAGAAAATAGCATTTACCCTGCAGTACAAAGACAGAGCCTATTTCACCATAGTCCTGGCATATAAAGTATGTCTGAGACTTCCCCATTTTTCCACCATTCCAGATACCCACCCTGCTAGATTCACAAATGAACCAACACACTCTTATGTCCCCTGCTCATCTCTTTGCACTCAAAACAGTACACACTGCAAGAGACCACAGATTCCATGAGGTCAGAAAATTTTGTAAGTCTTTACTGTCAGACTGTCACTCCAGACTCACTGCACTTTAGTGAAAGAACAGTAAGTCAGTGCTATGTGCAGCAAGAATTTTGGTCATAAATTTCACTTCACACTGCCTGGGACAAGTATTTTGGCAAAAGGAATGTGGCAAAAACTGCAAAAAATCACATTTTCCCAACTTTATATAGCGTGATTTTTTTTTAACACATTCTAAATTAGCAAAGTAGTGAACTTGTGACAGAAAAAGCAATTAATGCACATTTGAATTAATTCTCTGGATAACAATTCTGAATACTACATGAGCAGACTGGTGTATATGTTGGAACTTTCTAAAGCCAAATTCTGTTTACCTATATTATTACAAGGAAGAAGCTGGAAAGAACCTCCTCTATATCTTCTTTTAGAGAGAAGGGTTCTGAATACGGCTTTTCTGCCCTTTTAGACTCTCTGGACAATGTATTTTGATAAATGAATTCCATTTTATTAAAGCAATTTTCTCAATTTTTAAATAGCGCGTATGTTTAAATTACATTTATCAGGTGATCTTTCAAGCTGAATCAAACTCTAAAATAAAACTGGTACTGACAATAGAACAGTGATATATTATGAAGATGAAATCATAAATATTGAAAGAGTAAAAGAAGAAAAAAGAAAAGGTAAAAAGTAATTTCCAAACTAGCATTGAAAATAACCCAATTTATAAAACATTGTTGCTCAACACATCTGTTGAAGTAAATGAGATCCATCAGAGGCCATGGTTTATAGCCTATGAGCAAGATCCTGTGTATATTTCAGCAGGATTATGTGCAGAAGGCCCAGCCTGGAACCTAAGACAATGAAGCCACAGTACAGCTGCTCTTACAGAATAGTGACAAGCTATATCTATTTTTTTTAGTAAGACTGTTAACACTTGTTTTAGTCTTTAAAGAAAATTGTAGAAGGAGTATTAACTCTAAATCTAAGTCTAATTCTATCTTTAACCATGCAGCTATACTATAGTGCACATTATTTGTGACATGAAACAAACATAATAATAACGGGATAATAGAAAAACAAAACAAATAGGACAGCAGTGAAGGCGGTGTATTGTTTAAAATGCAATATATGTAATGAAGTATATATGTAACCGTCGGGATCTACTGTATTTGCCGCTCTGCCTAATTCACCTCTTTGCAAGTGTTCCTGCAGTTTGTGCTCCGCATCTTGAATCTGAAAGGGTCTGATTCAGATACTCTCACCACCAAACACGAGCTACAAAAGTCTCCTCTACACGGATCTAAAACCAGACACAGAACTCGAAAAATATGTCTAAAACCTCTGTCTTTGAACAGGAAAAATGTTAACAGCGATCGTGGGTTTTCTTTGACTTGGTTATAAGTACAACAAATGCGTGGCCGGGAAGTCAGTGCGTCTGAGAGACCTCTGATGCATTTTGAAATGTTTCCATCACACGGAAAAAATGTTTTCAAAACCTGTGCTTTCCCAACGAGTAACAGTTGAGCCTTTTATAGCTTTTCTCCTGGCATGGGACTTGATTAGCAAGCACAAAGATTTAGACAGAGATTTATTAAGTAACAGTTATATTGTGTTGTAATTAAAATGTAGGAAATTCGCCGTCTACTTAAGCGTTTAAAAATGCTTAATGTAGAAAGCAATTACACCTCATTTTCAAATTATTCCCCTGACTACAGGGCACGCTGCGGACAGAGTAAAACGCGGCTGTAAGGGCGGCGGCGGCGGCGGGACGTGCCCGCTGGCCCGGCCAGGGCGNAAGGCGGGATGGGGGTGCTGGGCGCCGCGCAGGCCGGGCCGGGGGAGGGAGTGGAGAGAGGAGCAACGAGAACCAGGCTTTTTCCCGATGTCACCCGTCTTTGCAAACCAAAATCGAGGGAAGTCCGGCACCGGCTCCAAACCGAGGGCGGTAGCCCGAGGCCGAGCTCAGGAGCCCTGTGCATCACCGCCCGCGCCCCCCCTCTCTCTTTACCTGGCTGTACTTGGCCTCCTGCTCAAGGGAGCTCTTTTCCAACCCGTTCACGGTGTGCTGGGCCGGCGGGTGAAAGCTGTTTCGGCCCAGGGTGCTCCATTCCTCCACCTTGGGGCTGGGGTAAGGCGAAGTGTCATTCACTGCTGGAAAACAAGGGACGGAGGGGAGAGGGATTTAGAGGCAGAGGCTGGGATTCGGAGATGGAGATGGCTGTGCTTCAGGATGGAGACGGCTCCCTCTCCCCATGGGAGGCAGTCTGTAGGGCAGAGCTAAGGGGAAGCCTGTCCCTCGCCCTCCACACCTCGCTGAGGCTCCCGGAAGCCCTTGAGAGGGTGATTCGTGGGCAGAAGCGAGTCGGCTCTCTCCGTGAAAGCTGTGACAGAGATCAGAAGCCGAGCCCAGAGCTGGCTAGCTCGCTCGTCCCCACGTCCCCGCACTGGCGGAACAGAGCTGCCGCCCGGCACTTGTCCCCCAGGCTCTCCTAAGGAGTATTTATGGCAACCGCCTTGTATGTGTTTGTGAGTCAGAGCAGAAACGACACCCCGTGTTACAAACAGTCCTGGCATGGCTGCACACGAACTGGGCTCCAAACACTTATGGGGAAAAAAAGAAAACGAAACACAAAAGTAAATAAATAAATATATTTTCTAAAATAGGGAAATAAAAGGAGGGACATAAGAAAGCGGGAAGGAAAAGGGATAACAGTCCTATTATTTACACGCCTATCAACCGCGCCATGGGCATACCGGGATGTTTTGAAGGCGGACAAATTCCTCGAACGGCCAAATTCCCCCACGGGGGAGCCAGGGGAGGGGTAGGGAGAACCCACCCCGAGCCCCGCGCCCGGCCGCCTTGGAGCCGCCGTGGGAGGGGGCTTTCCTGCGATACCACCTCGCTCGGCCCCTCGCCGTGCTGGGGGAAAGGCACAAATCTGAAGTTGTCTTAAGAAATTGAGCTCCCTTGGTGAGCGCCCTTTTCTGCTGATCTCACACTTTCCCATGAATAGGGGCTTCCTTTCCGTGTCAGCAAGGTCAGTTTATCCTATAAATCAAGGGCGAACAGCCCCCATCTGTGGCACCGGCCACTCCGCGGCCCCGATTCTCTGATGGGAAGGGGAGGGGGGTGGCTTCACACTGCAGAAAGATGTGTGCCGCTGCGGCGGCTGAGGGGGACCGGGCAGATACCGAGGCACCCGGCAGCACCGGCAGAGGCCTGCCTGCCTGCCAATGTGGTGTTAATCAAAGAGGAGCTCACTAAAAAATCCCAACAAAACCAAACCAAAAAACCACACCCCAAAACAAAGCAACACCTAAATTTCTCATGTCATTGTAATGTTCTCATTCTTTTTAATGTTCATTGCCAGCACTACCTCTAGATTGCGTCAGAGACTGCCAGGCATGTATTTGTTAAAGTCGAATCAGAAACAAGCACATTTCTTTGTTCCAGTGAAGACTAGGATAAAGTTTATATCGTGAAGGGCAAAGAAGAACAAACTTACATTTTTTGCATGTATGCATATAAATAAAACATAGTTGTGGGTGCGTATGTGTTGCTTGAAAGAAAATAATCATCTTTCAGATGAAATAAGAAGAAAATTATTCTGCAATGCCTAAAGGATCACTTTGCATCTGAAATGCTGCTAGAACTAGATTGTTGCTGCTAAAAAGGCAGTGAAAACAGAGATAATAGCTCCCACCTCTCCACTAATACTGAGAGAAAAGTGGGACCCAGAGATCGCTGTAGGCGAAGGTTATTTTTGATTGTTGTTTTCAGAGACACTTTGCGTAACGCTTTCACTGTTGGTTCACTGGCAGAGACCGAAATGGAAAAAATGTCCCTTTCTAGCGAGCGGCCGGGAGACGCGATGCAGTTTCCAGGAGGAGGAACAGAAAGAATGTGAAAGGGGTAAAAGAGGCAAAACTTGGGCTTTTGGTTTTCCTAGACCACGGCTTCGGAGAAAAATACAGCATCAGAATGAAAGCAATTAGATGACATTTGAACTTCCTGCCGAAGTAAATTTGGCCTGATTGCGAAAACGACAGAAAAATGGACTTCTCAGTAACGCCAAGGCGGCGCCCGTGACCGGAGTGCGGCAGCGAGCCTCGGTCGGGACCAGGACGGGGACCGGGACCGAGTGCGCCCTGGTACCGCCGCACCCGGGCCGTTCCCTCCGGCCAGGATCGCCACTTCCCGGATCAGAGCGGCGGAGGCGACGGCCGATGTGTCCTGTTTGCTGGTCCTCCTGCAGCCCACCCAGGCCCTCCAATCTGCCCACGTTCCGAGACACACCCTCCAATAAGCTCAGTGCCCAGCCCGTGCTGGGGAAAACGAGGGGTTTCCCGGATCAAACAACGAAAACACCTTCCGACCCTCGGAGAGGAAAGAACCCAGGAGCAGGGGACCGAACCCCTCCGGCCCCGTCTGGCTGCCTTCGTGGCCCCGGCTCCCCCCCACTCCTCACCTTGGTCTGTGATGGATCGGATCCCCAGGATGTCCGTCACCGAGTGAGAGGAGGGCCACGTCCTGGGCATGGCCATGGTGCTGGGGATCGCCGGCACCCCAGGAGGGCTGGATACCTTGGCTCCTGCAGCAGCGATGGGGCTGGGGTAGGTGTAGATGTGGTTGTAGGGCAGAGCAGGTTGTGGGGGTGGCTGGTGCTGCTTGTAAGACTCGTAGTGACTCTGCTGAGACAGGTTCCCGATTTTGTTCCGGAGGATGCGGCTGATAGAGCTGACCGACGGCACGTTGTACTTGTCACACACGCCATCGGCCAGCAGGCGATCCCGGATCTCCCAGGCGAAGATGCCCGGATCCCTTTGTTTGTAGGTCCGGATATGTTTTACCACCGTGGGAGTGGTGACCCGAGGCTTGCTGCCGCCGATAGCCCCCGGTAGGATGGAGCCGGTCTCGTTGTAGCGAGCCAGGATTTTGCTGACACAGCCGTGGGAAACGCGGAGCTGCCGGCTGATGTCACACGGCCTGATACCCAGTTGCGCCAGTTCCACAATCCGCAGCCTGATGGCATTGGGCAGGGGTCTCCCGTTGACAAACACCCCCCCGAGCTGGTTCACTTCCCCGAAGGCAGGTTCTGCAAGCAAATGCACAAACACAGCCGTCGGACACGGCGGACGGCACAGAAGGGGGCGTCTGAACTGCTCCTCATCACAGACAGATATCCCAGACGGGGACCCCCCCGGTCACTCCACGCACACTTCTTTATTTTAGCGGGATGCCCCCGAGACTGAAGGAAGGAGAGAGGAAGGAGGAAGAGAAGTGAGAGATTTAAAAAAAAAAAAGAGAGAGAGAGGGGGAAAGAAAAAATAAAAGACAGAAAGAAAGAAAATTCGTGGCAACAAGTGTCAGAGCTCTCCGGACGGGGCATCAAACATATTCCCAAAAAATTTCACATTCCAGAGATGAAAAACGAGATCGCCCCAACAGACAAGTCAGCTTTATTGCCACAGGAAAAAGGAACGCGAAGAAAACAAAAAGAAAAGAAAAACATCTTCTAAGACGTGGGGGAGGGGGAGGAAGGAAAAGTAGTTGAGGAAATTCTTTTACATCTTGGGAGAGACAAGGGCAGCGCGGTACTTCTGAGTCGGGACTAACTTTTTAAAGACCGTTCCTGGTGCTGTTAGCGCCTTTCGCTTAACAGCACGATTACACTGGGCTGTAAAACAAGCGTGTTAAAATGTTAACTGCTACGATCGGTGTCAGGAATAATATACAACGTGTCACGGGCTCCAGCCATCCGCTCGGCTGCGATCCTGCCTCGCACTCGCCTAATAACACTACTAACAAGCCGACTAGTCATTAGCGCTCTCTCTCTCCCCTGTTCCTGACCCTCAACATGTTCTTACAACTTGTAGGAACACGAGCAAAGTCAACAAGGGAGCCGCGGCGGTGGCAGATGACGGCGCACGGGTGCTCCCCCTCTCTTGACAGCACTTGAACCCTCCTGCGGCTCCCGGCCACTTACCCATTCCTCTGAGCGGGGCACCTCGAGGCCGGCCCTAAATCCCAACGGATCCCTATGCGCGGGAACCGACTCCCGGCCTCCTGTTCTCCTGGCCGCAGCGGCCCCGAGCCTCTCAGGTCTCCGCTGAGGAGGGAACAGTAGCGTGAGGAAGAAAAGAACTACAAGAAAATCTGCATCCCGACGAGAGAGCCTTGACTTCTGCATTTCAACCTCAGGGCAGCGTGGGCAGGGCCGGGCTGGGCCGGGCCCGCGGCCCACCGCCCCCCNGGGCACTGCTCGGCCGGCGGGGACCGGGGGATTGGCAGGCAGCTCCGCGGGGCCGGGGCACGGTCGGCGGGCAAAGCAGCGCCGCTCATTCTGGCCCTTTTCTCGGACTAAGCAGCCGGAGAGGGGGCTTCGAGCCCGGCAGAGAGGTTCCCCCTTTCCCCGCGGGAAGCAGAGCAATGTCTTGACGCACACACAGTCTCCTCGCATTGAGTTTGCGGATGCGGGAGAGTTCTCCGCGGGTTTGATCGCCTCGTTATAGTAAAGCACCATTTCGCTAACGAATATTTTGCGGGCGGTGTACGAGAAGACCGTGAGCGATGAGAGTTGAGTCATTTTTGGTGGAAATCACAAACCGATCGGGAAACGAGCTGTATTTTCCCTTGCCTTGGGAGGAGATGGGACGGGGCTTGTAGCGCCCAGCATTGGGATGCTGTGTTCTCCGGCCACCGCGGACCGGCACCGGGATGCTGGTGCTCGCTGCCCAACGCAGACTGGCCGCGGTTTTGTTTTCATCCCCACGCTAATATTGCACCGCGCTTAACCGTAAAATGTCAATGCCTCGCAGCTGGTTTCAGCTTTATCAAAGGCGCTGATACGTATTGGCAATCAAAAGAAAAACAGACAAAGCTGGTAGGAATTAGAGGCTGTGTGGGTCACGGCGTGTATGTGGAAGAAATGTTTGGTTTGGCGGTGTATGGATCCTGATCTGGTCTTGTGTGTGTGCGTCTTACGCCCTACGTTACATCATGTTGCACACAGAGATCTTGGGCTCTCAGCTCCAGCTAAGGATGTGTCTTGGTTTTTTACTGTATTCTTCTCCTGAGGTTCTTCTTTGTCGTTTATTGCTTTTCTTTTTTTTTTTTTTTCTTTAATAGAGTCTCAAAAGTACAGACTCTGTAAATTAAATAAAACGTGAAAAGAAATAAGGTGGTGATCCTAGTGCACGAAATATCACCAAATAAACAACAAAATTTATGTCGCTGGTGTGTATAAACATTGTGCCGATATTATTTTAATTGAAATGTAAGATATTTTTAGGGAAAAAAGAATAACTGAGCGAGATTTCAGAGCCTGCACATATCGCAATGAACATTCCTAACTGTGAAGAAATAAGATGTTGCAGGAGATCTCCCAGAAATTAGTGGCATGTTGTAAACGTTTTGTGGTGAAAAGAAGGTAATAATGGCTCTTCTGCAGGTACCTCTATTTGATCGGAATATCGTCGGATACTTCTGTTTTCTCCACATGGATTAAAACAAACAAACAAAACCCCAACAAACAAACAAAAAACCTTAACAAAACCAAAACACCACAACAGCAACTTTTCTATGGCAGTTTTGTGGTTACTTCAAAAATGCGAGTTGCCCGTTCAAAATATCCCACCTGTAAATTGTGGGGCTTCCTCAACCTAGATACAGTTACCTCAGATAAAGGGAACACTCCTCTCACCCGCGCAAATGCCACTGTCCGAAAGCGCTGGCATTCTGCGCAGGCAGTACTAGCAGGCGTTTGCTGAATCCAGAACCCCTTTCTGTGTTGTGAGCTAACCTCCTTTGGCTATTTTTAAGACAAAAGGCAGTGAACTAGTAGGACCCGGATTTCTCTTTTAATTAAGTTACTTATATAATTAAACAATGAAAGGGGGTGCGAGTCCATAAAACTCTCGATCCGCTTTAACAGGGTGTTTCTTGTGGAAGCGGAGTTTCTTGTCGGGATCCCCGACAAGGCTGTCCAACCTACAGGCGTGTGTCTCCAGCCCGACGGGGCCTGGGCTGCCCGCCGCCGCGGCCGCCCTGAACACGCGGGACTCCCGTTGCTTTAGCCCGGTCCAGTGGCGTGTGGCCGGGGGCCATCTCCGGGCGCACGGGTGGTGTAAGCCCGACTCCGCCGCTTCTGGACCCGCTCGGAGCCCCTAAAGCTCCCTTTAGGTTGCTGGGATGCTCGGGCGTGACCTTGCGCTGCTATCCCACGCTGCCCGAGCAACTTCTCTTCCCATCTGTGCCTATTGTGTTCACAGTTGGGTCCTTCTCTCCCCCCTCCGCCGTGTCCTCCAACCTGTCTATTCCCCCTCCTTCCCTCTCCCCCCCCTCCCCCCCCGAGCCCGCCTCTGATCTCCTGGATATTTGGTTTCTTTCCCTTTCTCAATGTGTGTTCCTGATGTGGTCCTGTCGGAAAAGCTCGTTTACTCTGCTCGGGTCTCCAGTGGTTTAAGGATAATGTTTATCAGAAGTGAACGTGCTCAACTTGTTTCCATTCAACTGCTGAGTGTGGGCTGAAATACCAAAGGTCACATCTACAGTGAGTCGGTAGAGGGCAGGGGGAGACGAGAGGAATATGAAAACAATAATATACAACAGCCTGTTGATCGCTTCTGACCCGCCTGGCAAAAAGATTAATTTTTTCAGGTAGGAAAGCATTGAAGAATCGGACGGGAAAGGCAGCAGGGAGAGGAGGGCGGGGGACGCAGGGTCGGGGCTTCTCCAGCCGGGAAAGGGCACGCGTGCCTGGGCAAGGGGCTCGCCCTGAGAAGCCGGCGGCTGCCCCGGCACGCACCCACGCCCTCACCGCGGGGTCCCCTGCCCGGGCAAAGCAAAGCGGGAGGCGGAGGTGGGGNCAGACAGGAGCAGGGCTTCCCCTCCCATTCCTCACCCTCCGTGCCGAGAGAGTGAATGAGCGGTGCACAGCGCGGCCCCGGGTACCGGCAGCCAGTGTCTCTCGGGGATCGCTGCCTCTGCCTGCCTTCTCCCAACACCGCTGCTTTGCAGAGGGAGCCAGAGGCGCTCCCTTTCCTCTCCTTCCCTCAATCTCGCCCTCTCTCCTCCATAAAACAGAGTTGGCGTGAGCTGCCCGCTGCAAATCGCGTGGACGACGGCAGCAGCCTCGGTGCGCGGCCGGTACCGGCGAGGCGGCGGCTGGCAGCCCCTGGCTACCCCCGCCCATGAAGGCCTTCTCGGCGCTTTCGGGGCCAGGAAGGCCTCCAAACAATGCCCAACCTCCCGTAGCTGAGAGCAGAGTCCCGACGCTGCGGTATCCCACGGCTCCGGCAGGGCTCCTTTGCGCCGCCGTGCTCACCTCGGCGTGTCCTGCTCCTGCCTCTTAGAGCCGCCTTCAGGAGGCCTTCCTGTGCCTCGCTCTGCTCTCCGGATGCCTCCGCTCTCCCCTTGTAAGAAGAGACCAGGCAAATCCAACGCGGCACACCCTCCAGCCCCTCTTTGAAGCTGAAGATTTTTATTGCTTTTTTTTTTAGGGAGGAAGATAACCCCCTCTCCTTCCTCGAGGGGAGTGGGCTACTAAGGGGCTGCTAAGGCAGAAGGATGCCCACATAGTAACGTATTTTGTAAGTAGAAGTCCCCCCGATCCTTCCCAAAGGACGGAGCTCCCCCGGCCATGTCTGTAGTCGGGTGGCCGTATTTTCCGAGGTGGCGTGGATAAGGTCTGGGGGGCAGACGTGGTGCGGCGGCCGGAGGGACTGTCGCAGCTGCCCTGTCTTCCCTCCCCCCGCCCCGGTTCCTGCCATGCGGCTCAAAGCCGCGAAATCCACCCCCGGAAGCGATGCAGACAGTTTGGTGGGCAAAGAGCATCTTGGAGCCTGAGCACGGGTGAGGAGATAACGCGGTGGGGGTGTCGGAGGAGATTTTGGACGCCTCTGAAAGGCAGGCAGAGAAAAGCAGCGAGAGGCAGGTAGAAAGTTAGCGACAACCCAGCGACAACCCTGAACTTTGTCCAGAGGTGACCCCTCCCGGAGGGAAGGTGCTGCGTGAAATGGAGAGATTTGAGATCCACGCGGCTTTGAAACGCGGCTTTCATTTTGCATAGAGCTATTCCTACACGTGGGAGTATAAAATCCCACAGAATCTCCAGGGATTATTCCCATTTTCTGAGAGGAGCCAAACGCAGGATGAAGGGGCCTCCACGCATCACTGGCTGCCATGTGCACTTCCTTATGCCACAAAATAGCTGAGCGCAGTAGGTTAGCGAGGGCAGCGTGCCTTGGCAGGCAGAGGGAGACGTTGCGGGGCCGCTCGCCATCCTGGCTGACCTCGCCGCTACCGCTCCCCCTCCGAGCCTGAGAGACTGAAAATACCCTGCCTGACCCCCAGATCTCAGGTGTGCTGAGCCCACCTCGTAGCCTGGGACAAGAGCACATCCACCGCCAAACGCTTGTGCGGAAGAGAAGGGGATTTTCACAAGGAGACGTCCTTTCCAGCCTCCAGCGCGGCTGCAGATAGGGACCGCTGCAGATAAGGACCACTGCAATAGGGACCGCTGCGCTCCCCACAGCTAACTAACCCCTTGGCGACCCCCGGCCCCCGCTCTTCTGCAGCGGCTGGCATTGTGTTCCACTTTTCCTCTCTTCGGGGGGAAAGGACTTTTTGAGAATGATCCTTGCACAAGTTGTTGATCCGTCGTTGGTAGATGTCGTGTTTCTTGTTACTGCCTGCTACCTTATTTTAACTCGCTAAAACGCACCGGCTTATACATTTGTGTTTGTGTAAACTGCTTGCGTTCATTTACTTGTGATTCCAGGGGGGTGTATTTTTACCTTAATTTAATTAACGTCATATTCAAACCTGTACGGAAACACATGCAACAACTCCGAAACTCTCACAAGGTGGGAGGTAGAGAGGGAGCTGTGCCGTGTGAGTGTGTGATTTCAATTCTAAGAAATTGTTATAAGGTCAGGGACAGGACGGAGAATGGAAATATAATAGGATGAAATTTTGTATAACAAAGTTTCATCAGATACAAACGAGCCACGTCTGAACATTTCCTGCATATTTATGAAACAATGGTGGGCAAAATACAATCGGGTCTTGGAGTCACTTCGGCCGTCACAGACCCAAAATCTGAAGAAAACGAAACATAGCAAGAAATCGAGACACAAAGCATTTAGGTGTCCTGTTTTGATATAAAGACGCAGCATCTTGCAAAGCTCACCTCCCTGGAGTGCAGGAGCAGGGAAGCTCAGCTTCAGCAGCTAGGAAATGCCCGCGCGGTGTCGGGGGCTGGGCTGGAGCTCGTTCTCGACTAGCTCGTTCTCGAGCAGCTTCTCCCGCCGCCCGCAGCCGGCTGGTTCCCCGGCCCGGCCGAGGCACTCAGTCCCTACAACACGGCGGGGAGCTGTTCCCTGGCCTAGTGGGAGAAGGGCAGGGTCTGTAGAAACCCAGACGACCCGTGAAGAGTGAGTAAGGGCATTTGACCCATTATTAGGAGAAAGGAGACCGACAGACCCAGTTACCCTGTCGGGGCTGACCCCGCCGTTTCCGGTCCGTACAGACGCTCCGCAGTGAAGGCGATAGCACATGCCTGCACTTCACTGGAAGACGCTGAAGACGGATGAACAGGTGAAATAAATGCACAGTAGCGCTAAAGCAGGAGAAAGGCCGGGGGTTAAGGACGTCCCCGCGGACTGAGTTTCCCCGTCAAACCCCTCCGCGCTTCCCGCCGCTGCCAAGACACGGGGCTGTCCCCGTCCCTCTCCCCGGCTCGGGGAGTTCCACCTGGCCTATGGCATCGGTGCCACTGTCATATCCCTTTTACCCTCGCTTGAATATTCAGATCGAGGTTGGGAGGGTTAGGTGGGGTGTCTTAATGATATGTTAGCTGCTTGGACAGATTTAATAACTTTGCCGCCAATCGTACTTAGCAACCGCTCTGGAAACCAGACAGTGTCTCATTAGGGCTTTCCTGGTGCAAGCTTTTGACTTGAATGAGCCGTGTTGAGTTAATTTCTATTTGCACTAGGATTTGTTTAATGACATATGGGGGAATAGACAATTCTTGTGGAGCAGACCATTAAGCTACAGAGGGCCAGATTTTAAAAGCATATTTTGTTGTAATAAAGAAATCGGGTTCTCATTTGTCACATGTTACATGAATTTAGAGTAAATGAAAAAAATAACTCTATTGTTCTGCCTTAAATTATAGGAACCAATTGGGAAATCCTAGGCAATTTTCTCCATTTCTGCCTTCACTTCTGCAACACCTAGTACCAGTGCCACCTACAGGAATAATTGCATTTTCGAGCTGCTTTCGAGTAACCAAAAGCGTTTGAGAGTCCTGGTAGCTCTGTCGTCTTCCTGGACGCACAGCAGCAACTCTGACTTCGAAAGGCGTTGTTTTTCTTCGTGGCTTTTGTTGAGATCACACACCGATGCAGGTTCTCTCCTCTGCGCCACGGCAGGGAGAGGGACGGAGCCCTTCCCACGGGGACCCAGGAGACGCAGCCAGCGAAGGTGAGGGGCAGCACCGTCTGCTTATACCAAGAAGTGTTTCGGGTGCCGTCGGCGATGCCCCGCTCTGTGCCGGGGAGGGGGCCGAGCAGAGCGTGGGCGGGCGGCCGCCAGCTCCCGCTTGCGCCGAGGGAGCCCAGCACACCTAAGGATACGGGGAATTTAGGAACTCTCCTGCACGGCGACTTAAAGCAATGCCGGTTTATCTCCTGGCCGCGTTGTTACGAAAAGCAGCTGTAAGCCAAGCGCGGCTCTGGGGCGCTCCCCGGCACAACTCGCGGCACTACTCCGCTTGAAAATTTATAATGACGAATGTCTTATAGTGGAAGAATAATTATCCCCTCCCTCGTCTCTTTGGTGAAGGAGGCCTTTGCTGCCAGCGAGGTTCTCCTTCGGTGCAGCCGTACAGTCCGACGGAATGAGGCCGAAGGGGTTCAGGGGCCTGGGGAGAGGGACGGCGAGCAGAGGCACGGGCTGCCCTCCCACAAATGTCTCGACCGAGGAGGAAGTTTCCTTGTTTGAATCTGTGTCCACTAATCCTTTCCCACGGTTAACCCGACCCCCTAAATATTTGTCTTCTGGACCTAAGGCCGGTGACGATCCTTCCTGACCAGGCTTGGAAGTGCATCTTTTCTTTCTCTCGTTTCTTTATCTCTAAGGGTTTCCAGTTCCTATAGCTTTACTTGTGCAAAAGCACTTTATCCAAAAATGGGTGCGCAGATACCTTCATCCTACGTGTTAGGCTCGTTGATGCCCTGTTGCTCTGGACCTCTGAGATGACCTGAGGTTCTTCTGCAGATGGGGTCATGTGTCTTCTGCTGTGTCATGCAGTGCATGGAACACGGCTGCCAGTCTGGGTGAAAAGGGGCTGCTAGCATTTTCCTTTAAAACCATGTCTTCCACTGCATTACATAGTCACAAAATACCAAGGTGTTTGGTGGTTTTTTCCCTGATAGAGTAGGAGGAGAAGAGAAGAGAAGAGAAGAGAAGAGAAGAGAAGAGAAGAGAAGAGAAGAGAAGAGAAGAGAAGAGAAGAGAAGAGAAGAGAAGAGAAGAGAAGAGAAGAGAAGAGAAGAGAGAAACTAAGCTAGCAGTTTGATCTATACTGAAAGGTTTGTGGCCATTTTAATGTTTTACTGCCTGTAGAAAACTCAGTCGTTACCGCCCTGAGGGTTTTCTTTCTTTGAGAGAATAAAACAGGAAAAAACACCTCAACAACAACAACAACAGGATGCGAGAAAAGAGAGCCGAGTTGCCCTTTCTCCGTGTCCCATCCCCTCCTGCCTTGCGTGGGTCCTCAGGGGGGCCTCAGCGTGGAAACAAATTATTGCGACATGAAGTAGCAAAGATGTAACGGGGCGTGGAGTGCACTATCAGTTGCGGAGTTTCATAAAGTAAACGAAAATTTCTTTCTCTCCAACTCAAAGTTTCTACCGTGAAACTCATTGAGTTTTTTTACACCGGGGATCTGGGGTCGAGCTGTGCCCGCCTACACCACGCATGGAAATGAAAGCGTTATCCCACCACGGCTGCTGCGAACCACGTAAGTGCCATATCGCAGTTACCCCCAGCAGCCGGCGCCGCCGCTCCTCCAACAGAAGCCCCTCGGCGGCACGGCCCGGGGGCGGGAGGGTCCGGCAGCCCGGCGGAACGGGCCAGAACAGCCCGCGGCCGCCGAACAGCCGCAGCGCCCGGGCTGGCAGGGCAAGGGGGCCGGCTTTGGCTGTCTCGGTTTCGTTTGCAAAACGGTTCTCTCCTGCAGCTGCGCTGTAATACGAAAAGGGTAAAACCCACCCAGCTCTTTTACAAAGTTAAAGAGCCCCAATATTCGATGCAGAATAGTGCTGTAAATACACAAGTTTTATTTCCTTTGGAGAAGAACGCTCTTGCGAGAAGATTGCTACCCCTCTCCACTGCCCGCCTCAACGGATCTCCCCTCCCGGGGAGAGCAGATGCCGCTCGGCGAGGAGGATTTTTTTCCCCTTGGGATTCTGGCAGAGTCAGAAAACGATATTTCAGAGTGACTTCTCCATGGGTTTTCTGCCAAATGCAGGGATAACGAGTAACGCAGGGAGGATGCGGCGTCAGTCGCGGTGCTGAGGGGCATTTTGGCTTCCCCGTCGTACTCCGGCTCTGCCCATATACCCCTTTTCTGCAAGCGCTGATGTCCTTGTCCCACAGCCTGTCGGGGTCTGACAAGGGTATCTCCCTGCCGGGGACCTCCATCCAGCCCCGAGGGACGCGTGCAGCTCAGAGGATGCGGAAAACGGGCGGCCCGCAGCCAGCAACCTGGGACGTCGGGTCGATCCCTTGTCCCCTCCTGAAGCTGTTCCACACTCATATTCCGGCTACCGCCCGAGGACGAGGCGCAGCAGGACCAGCGCCTGGGTTGCAGAAGGGCCCTGCTCCTGGCAACTGAGTCCCGATGGGGGGAAATCCCAGGCTGGAGAGCCGGATACGGCCTTTACAGTCCGTGTGTTGTCCCGAAACGGGTTCTTTAACCCGGTGTGCAAGAAACCGATCCACACACACAGCTCTGGGATTATTTCCCGCGGTGAAGCCGGAGGGAGGAAGATGGGGGAATTTTGCTGCGTACTGCACTGTACCGAGCACCGAAGCAGAGTCTCAGCAGCTCTGGGCGGCTCCACGCTCCACAGGAGCTGCTCGCTCTTGGCCGTGGCTCAGGCTCCATCGGGAGATCCCAGTGCCACCGACTTGGCCCTGGCACAGGGACCGAGTCACAGGCCCTGCTGCTGAACACCTGCCCCTGCCACTGCCCTGGTCTTACCAGTGTTTCTCCTGACCATTTTCCTTCTCACCAGGGATGAGATCTGAAATATCACCGTGTGAGGCATTTGTCCTCGGGGTGTTTTAGGTTATCTCAAAGCACCCAATAAGGCAGAAAGTATTCAGCAACGGGGCAGTGGAACATAAGGGCTGTGGGAAGTGTGGGCTTTTCCTGCTGCTTGTAGGGGACTTATATGCTTGTGACCTATATGCTTCTAGGAGATGTATGGGATGGAGAACAGCGTGATGCCAACACCTCCAGAGAAAGTTTGCTGGCAAGAAATCCAAGAATAACTGCTGCGAAGGACCCCATGTAGCCCAGCTGGGGACGCTGCATGGTGTCTTTCTATACCCCTGGACCAGGGCTTCTCTCCACTGTAAAGGTGGATGCTTATCCTAAATCAGGGAAATCACAGGTGCCCTCCTTGTAGGAGGCTGAGCAGGCAGGTCCTCCCCCCCCGCCCAGGTCTGTGCAACATCTACTGAATATCTCTTGGCTTCCCGGATTTAGACCTGGAACCAAGGCCTAACCCAGGCAAGTGACCCTTTAGCTGCAAAGACCTGCTGCTGGTCACTTTGCAGAGGCAGCATGCAGTGGCCGAGGTGGGGCTTGGGTTCAGATTGATCGATTAGTTACCATATCTATGAGCTCAGCAACCACTCAGCAGTTTGGGAAATTCATCTCTGTTTCATTGTCAAAGCATGCAGATCTTTGTCCAACATCATCCAGAGTTTTGTGGACGGCCTCTTAGTCTCTGGATATCACTGCATGAGCCACGTAGTTTCTGTCTCTCTCTTCACATATATATGAACACCCTCCGTTTATAATAAGATGAAATGTCACTTAGGGAAAAAAACCCCAAACAGCGTCCAGTTGTTCTGCACATTTAAAGGGTTTGGTTTTTGTATGCACACAATTTAGGATGAAGGTAGGGGCTTCCATACAATTTGAATAAGGTGCCCTTTCTCCCTTGTAGATTTTAACCTATACCTTCCACTAGTAAATTGTGACTATCAAAAGAAAATATTAATTTATGTATTATAAATCCCACTCCTACTAAATATAGTTGCAAAACCAAATTACTACAGTGTTCCAAATGGAAAAATTAATTTAAAAGAATCAGATAATTGCAGTTGAGTTCTTAACATATTGGTATTGCCAATTTACAATCATTTTATATTTGCACAGTTACAGCAATGTAAAAGATACAAAATATGCTGTCAAGACCAGCTTCCTATATGAATGACTGTACAACTTTCTTTTTAAAAAATGTGGATGTTTTCTTCAAGTTTAAAATTTCTGTGACTATTACCTTCAGTATTCCTATGCCTATATGCATAAAATACAGTTTCTCATTTGCAAAAAAAAAAAGAATATTCTTTCCAGAGGAAAAAAATACGGAAAAGGTAGAACTACATTGGGAATATGTAACTTAAATGATAAAAATTATTTTTAGTTTGTCTTTCAAGAATGCTTTTATTAAAAGTCAGATATCGTTTTTGTGCTCGTACTGCCTCGTTAGCATTTTCTTTGAAAGTACAGGTGTACATTGAATTCCGTCTTCTTTAGGTGGACGTATCTGGCTATGTGCATGCAAGTGCCCACTCGCTGGGCTAAGGGACAGACGTTAGGCTGTTAGGACGTGCAAATTCACTGGCAGTGGGGAAAGGAATTTACAGGCTCTGGGTTCTGTATTAATGGATCGGCGTGGAAAGGCCGAGCACAGGGAGTGAATGACACTTGCTCCAAGAGCCCGGCTGTGTGGTGAAGTCGGATCCTCGCCGTAAAATAGAAGGAGTGCAGGGGCTCTTCCCCGCAAGAACACTGTTTTCCAACCTCCCCAGGTGACACCCGCCCGATGCCAGCTCAAGGCAGCGAAATGAAAACTGCGTGAGCCTGTCCCTTCCGCCCCACTTTCACAGTGTCTCTCTCTCCCTTTTCCCAGACCCAGGGGCGATACCCCCCCCCCCCCCCGCGGGGTGCAGCCCCTGCTTTTTGTGACCCGCACCCGGAGGAAGGGAACGCAGCGAAGCAATATCGGCTGTGAACGGGGTAAAATTCCCGATCGCTCGGGGTTTTATCACGTACGAGAAGCCAGCTTTTTGAAAGGAAAGCTGTACAGCGGGTAGTCTCATGTTGCCCACCCCGTCCCTCACCTCCAGCTGGAGTACCCCTCGGAAAGAGAGGAGCAGCGGGGGTGAGGCAGAGGGCCCGTTCTGCCTTGCCACCACGCACCATGGTGCGGGTGCTGCGTGTAGTGTCCTGCTCGGCTCCACGGGAGAAGAGAGCCCTGGCCCCGGCTGCCGGGGAGCAGAGAGAGCCTCCGGGCCGAGAAACGTCCCCGCTTTCTATACCAGCGGTAAGGAGATCGCTATGCGACAGCCTTTTCCCATTGCACTATCCATAAATAGTTGCATATGTGTATAATAGAGAGTTGTGTGTATAAACACATGTGCATGAGTGTTTGTGTGTTTTCAGCATTAGTTGTGTTTGACACGAACCGGGACGTTTTCTGAGAGCGGGACGTGGTTCTTTTCCCGGGAGATTTGCCGGAATAACCAGCGCAGCCTTTGCCCCGGCTCCTGAACTGGTGCTCCCCGACTGCGTGCTTAAACCCAATGTGTTTTTTCCTGCTCGTTTATTTTGCTCTTGGGGTGCTTTCGGACTCTCTAAATTAAGCTGCCGGTAATATCCCTAAATCCCTTCTGGCGTCAGAAGCAACCGTAGCACACACAGGCACTTCTGCCCGCTTTTTCCATCTCTGCTTGAATCTTTGAGGCGGATGGGAAAGGGGCGGGGGTAGACACCACGACAATGTGGACAGAGCGGGCGAGAAAAACATATTTTCTTGAGTCTGGAGAGTGACATTTCTGCCGGCAAGAGCCTGAAGTCCGGGCGGGAGAGGGAGGGGGCTGCCTGGCCCGGCGGCGGGGAGCCCTCCTAGCTTCGCTCCGGTGCAGATGCAGCCCCCTCCAGCTGGAGGGGCAACCCCGCTCCGCTGGTTAGCCAAGGTGGCTTGCCTGGAGAGGCGACTGTGTGTCTTCTAAAATATTTCTACACACTGCAAGGTAGGAAAAAGTGGTCTGCGAGAGAAATAGCTCTGCCCACATCCGCGGTCTTTCAGGCTGTCTGAATTTGCAGGAAGGGGAGGCAGGAGCACTACAACTTTGTTCCTTAGGGAAACCTAATTTTATTTTCTTGCCAGGTCAATATTAAGAGTTATTAGCTATTTGTAGCAGTACTTGTCTCATCCTGTTTATCAGAGATCACTCTGGGAACAGCCACCACCCTCCAAAAAGTCCCATGTGTGCGTCTGACGCTGGGGAGCCCGGAAGGGACTCAAGGTCAGACCTCAATGCCCCCCGGCTGTCCCAGAGTGGAGGTGTGACCCCCAGCTGCCGCGGGGTTTTTTTTTCACAAGTCTTGAGAAAGCACCCCTAGGGGAGAAGGAAACAGGTAATGGAAGCTCCTTCTCCAGGCGTTGGATTACAGCAGTGTGCCTGCCCCATCCAAGCCATCATGCTGCAAGCCCTTGGCCCACCAGGCAGTCTCCGGGTCCTGCCCAGAGCTGGGGCAAAGGGTGATCCCATTGTCTAGTGGTGACTGCAGTAAGGCCCAATCCCTACTGCTCCCACAGCCACAGTTGCTGTATTTTCCTTTCTGTCTGCTGTCTTCTTAGAAGTGGAGCTTCGCATTTAAAATCGAGAAGCATCTCGGCAGCCGCTCTCAGATTGCTGTGAGCCGTGGTTAGAATAACCCGTGCCTGGTGAAGAGCTAGGGTCAAGGAAAGTCTCTGAGCTTAACTGTGCTGGGAATTTTCCGCTTTTGTTTTAGTGACAGAAACTGGGTTTTTTCCCTTGGAAAGTGTTTCAGGCCTGTGTGTGATTAAATTTATCTGCATCATTTGGGATGGAACATTACAGTGACAGAGAATGAGACTGTGACTTTCTGGTGGGTCATGGCAAGCCTGCAGGCACTGTAATTTGGAAAGTACTCATGTACCAGAGGGTTCTCTCTCACTCACTCCTGTCCTATCTCCCCTCTGCCCATGAGGGTGCTAAGTGTGCTAAGTGCATTATTTATATCCAGCTCCCTCGTACACTGGAATCAATCACACAATATTTGAGAATAACTAGTAAGTTGTTAAAGGCAGATTCAGACCTTATTCATCCAGCGTATGGTGCCATCTGCTTGAAAGAAGGCAAATACTGTACTGATAGTGGTAATGATGATTTCCTTATTTGCTGTAACACAAGATCAGAGGAAACAAGATCAATACACTTTCAAGGAACAGGTCAGCTCTCTTTGACAGCAGGTGTGTCTTTTTCCATCCTTCCCTCTGCCAGTCCCAGGATTATAGTTTTAACTTTGTGATTTCCCACTTTCTCTGGTATCAATACTGCATTTGAATGAGATCACTTAAACAACAAAACAAGGGCTTCTCTCCTAATACTCTCTGTCCTTGAAGCCCATTTTTACTTTACCAGCACTTCAATACTATGGAAGTCCTGTAGTCCTTCCTGAGATCCAGTGAATCATGTCTTGAAGCACTTAAGAAATCATCTCTGGTTTTTTTCTGCTCTTCCTTCAGGTCATTATATTTGTCTGCCGGCAAGGATGCAAACCTGAAAACCTTTCTGCTGATCCACATGGCAACAGTCCCTTCAAGCTGATCACAGGGCATGGAAAGAACAAGTCCTCTCAGAAAAACCAGTATGTTAAAGCCACCAAGGTGCTGGGCTGCTGTGCTCTGCTGTGGGCAGAACACAGCCTTCCCTATGCTGCCGAGTGAGTGTAGAAGCTGCCTGGTATTGGCATGCCTGGCATTTCATGCATGGTGCTGAACACTTGCACAGTCAAGCCCAGGCTTCCACGTATGCCCTTTCTGGGCTTAATTCTACCATCATGTACCAGAGCAAGTAGTATCTTATTCATCAGTGATTTTCACTCAGTCTTAGTCATGGAGATGGAATTGGTCCTACACCAACAATAATAGCTTCTTGCCTGCATCTTTTCTAACACTCCCTACGTGGCATCCCCACCACAAAGACAAACAGAAGCTCCCAGAAAGCAGCAGCAAGTTCAGAGAGATCTGGCTCCTCACCAGTTTGAATTTTACCAGGCAGTGTTTGCTCTAAGACCTTGAGCTATGACATCTCCTTTCTAGTATTGAACTCCTGGGAAGACATAAACCCTTCTATGCAATGGAGAACTGAACAGTTTTTAAATATACTTATATAGTGGATAACAGTACTGACTTTTGTGCATGCTGCTTCTAACATGAATCTACCTAGCCTCTGCTTTCAGAGACCAAAGATTAAAATGTCTTCATCTTCTAGACAAGAAGTCCCTATAATTGATTGCAAGAGTGTATTACAATTCTCGATTCAATGTCCCACTCTCCCTCCCTATTACCCTTCCTTCTGTTCCCGCACTTAAATCTGGACATATATGGACAATGGGGAAGAGGTTTTGTGCCTATCAGCAGCTACAAATACTTGAGTGAGTACTTTAAGCCTGGTGCATGATGATTAAGTCAGGCCACGGGTTAACAGGTGAGTAACTGGGCACAACACCTCAGTACCAGCTTGCCCTGTGTGCAGTGATTAATCTCAGGTATTTCTGACTTTTTATTCTGTTTCATTTAGGTCACATCCAGCTCCATATTGCAAGGTGCTGAGTAACAGCTCATGATCCCTATCAAGTAATGGCTCCGGGGTTTGTTTACCAACATCCACTGGAGACTCCAGCTTTTCTTTAGAAACAGAAACTGAGCCCAGGCTTATCCAGGTATCAAGCTGTCACATTCCTTGGGGCCTGTAAAGCAAACTGGCCTTTGTGAAGAATGTTTACCATGGCTGTGAGGCAGCTGTGTTTAGAGAGTCATTTCAAGAAAGTCGAGAAATAACCAGTAGGATTTACATAACAGATTTATACCTAGTTGTAAGGGAAGAACAACTGTTCATCAATTGGAGCTTTGCATCCATCACAGGTAATACAACAAAATAGCAGCGATGAGACTCGGAGTCAGACAAGGATGCAGGGAGGTCCTCACGGTCAACTATAGCCCAGGTTTTAACTTATAAATTATTTCAGGATCTGTTCCTGAAACAGTATTAGATAATTGGTATAGACCTGATCTCTGTGCCCATGCAAAGTACTCCATTCCAGTGGGACTGACATTAGCTTTAGCTTCTTACTGTGTGAGCATTGTGCCTGCAGCTCTTTTGATTTTTTGCAGCTTCTAGCTTATTAGTTTTGGAAAGATATACTGTCATATTTAGGATACAGAAGAGAGCTAGTCACAGAGGCTTACCCCAGCTTCAGGATAGGAGTAAATTTTGCTATAAACAGCATTCTGTATCTAAGGAATTCTGTCCATTTTTTTCTAAACTGCAGTGCCTTTCCATCCCAAATATTGCCTTTTCCATGCCCCCCAGTACCTGCCAGAACCAAGCACAGTGGCACATAAAAGAGGATTGAGCAAGCCATGAGGAAGCTTATCAAGGATGTGCCTCTACCAAGACCTGACTGTGGAGTATATTGCTTTAACTCACTCAAATACTATTTCACACAGACAGGACAGGTCCTTTAATGGACAGATGAATAGATCAGATGTACTTTTGTTTTGCTTGCAGGAGGATTTTTTCCCTACAAATACATTGTAGGAAAATGCCTCCTACAGACTTTGGAGAACATTTTAAAGCTCATATTAATCACCTCCTTTCAGAGGTGAAACTTTTTTCGTCTCCTGTAATTAACTCAAGATGTAAAAGTTTTCCAGATAAAAAGTCGCAGAAATTTTAAGGTGTGAATTCTTAATACTTCTACCAAATCCTTTGCTTGTTTCCTTCCATTTTTAACTTCACTGACAATGAAGATTCTTGTCTCTCTGTGACTTTATTTTGTATTTTTGCTGTTGGCATTTATTTTTGACTAAAACATGAAGTTATGATTACAGCAAAACTGGTTAAACTGCAAAAATGATATTTACTACCCAAATGAAATATCCAACTATAATGACAAATAAGTAACTCGGATAAAAAAATATTTTCTCTGTATGAATGCAAAGTGCAATATTTTAGAAGCCATAGAGCCAAGTTTGGCCTCATGATTCACCTGCTGTGCTTTCCAGAGAGGGTAGGAGCTACCAAAAAGTATGAAAGAGGATTTATACTGTGTAACAGATGGCAATTGTCTTGTAAGCTCAAACTCTTGCAGCTTATGCTTTCACTCCAGTTCCTTGAGACAGTTATTTGATTTATGAAGGCCCAGTTGGTAACTGGGAAACATGTACTGGCAAAGAAGCCACAGAAGCCAGCAGCAGCCAAAAACAGGTGTCTGAAGGCAGAAATTTGTTTATGAAGTAAAACAGCAAATAATAAAATAGTACTGTTGCACTCCCTCCCACAATGTCCCAGCACCCCCCTGCTGTTCTGTTCCTTAAGTAACTGCAGTTCAGGATGTGGTGGAAGTACTGGAAGGGAGGAAAATCAGTCCACAACTGTTTCTGCAGGGTTTCACTAGGAGGAGCCATACGATATGTAATGAATGTGCAGAGCTGTTTGCAATTAGTATACATCTGAACTGCTCCCAGGGCAGCATTTTTGCTACTGCCACTTATCTTTTTAATACAGACTTTTCAAATAGATTAGAAGGTAAAATTGACACAAATTACTGTGATCCTTTGATTTCTCAGTATGCTATTTCCATAGACTTCATTCTGCCACCAAGAGGACAGTAACTCTAATTACCACATCACATACACACCGTATGCAGGACTGTAGTGTTTTGTGAAATATTTCTGTATCTTCCTCTATATTTTGTACAACTGTGAGCACAACTGGGCATGATCCTACCCGATGCTTCACCTGCAGTAGAAACAATTATCAAAAAACTTTATGGGGAGTCAGGAGTGGGAGGGTGACTTATCACTTGAGTTCCAGCATTCATCCCTAGGGAAAGCACAGATGTAAATATAAGGTATAAGGTACTGGAAATGACACAGACCAATCCTACTGCAGGCTGGAAAAAAAGGATGAGTAATGAGAAGGACTGCCTTTGGAAGGGCATTTACATTACTGTTACCACCATGTTCCTTCAGGAAGTCTAGAAGTCCACGTGGGCAAGTCCTTAGAGAGGACATCCACAGCACAACCTCCTGTTTTACCTCTTAAGCTGCTGTGTCCCTCTGAGGTGAGTAATGCTGCATGTCTCCTTCTAGGTGCAGGGGTAAAGGTCCATAACTCCTTCCCACTTCTGATTAGAATTTTTTCCTCAGGCAGCACTAATCCCTTTTCCCAGCCAGTAAACTCCTAAAGGCTCATGGCAGATAGGTGGCAGTACCATATGCCAGAAGTGCAGCTGTCAGTATCTCTAACCTGGCAAGGCACACATCTTCCAGTGTCTGAGAGCCTTGAGACATCTGCCATACCGTTCAGAGAGTGGAGGGAAACTGCTGTGGGAGTGATTCACAGTGATGGCTAAGGGACATTTACTTGTGTGAGCTGGAACTGTGTGGGTAGCTGACCTAGGGAGGACCAAGAGATATCAGCATCAGGAGCTCTTGCTGGGTCACCTTCACCAGCCATAAGGGACTTGGAAGGTCCAGTGAATGATCTACTAATGTCATTCTGCATTTTTTCTGTTATAGGTACCACAGGTGAACTTGGAGTATTTACTTTCAATTTTGTATTGTGTGAGGGGTCCAAACTACACCAATAAAGATGTAAGAAAACAAAAAACAAATATCCCATTTGCATATTTCTAATGTGCAGAAAGAGATAAAGTTTCTTGCACAATTAGAAAAAGTCATATATGTGATTCTCTGAGTATTTTTTAAGGAAATAAATTGCATTTTTTTTCAAAACTGGCATTTAAACATTCTCCTTACAAGTGTGTTCCTTGCAAATGCAGGCTGGGGGCTTAAATCTCTCCCTGCTTAAACCTATTCTATTAATTTTGTTTTCAGACAGACTCCATTGAGATCTCTGTGAAATGACTGATGTGATTTATCAGTATCAAACAAGCTGTTCCAAGAATATCAGCAAGGCCCTGGAATATGGCAGGGAGACTGCAGACTTTCCTGAGAAGATTTTGCCCAGTGATGGAAAAAAATATTTGTGTTATTACTTTAGCACAAGTGTCTTCTATAATGCTAAGGTTTGCTTTCAAATAAAACGTAAATTGCACATCTGGTCGAAAGAAATAAATGAAATGGTGCTTCAAAGACTATCTGTCAGACTTAAAAAGCAAAGAGATGAGGATTTATTGGTGTTTTTATTATTAACATAAAAGCCTTGGGGTCTCAAAATAGACCAGGGTTATAGGTAAATATGGATTCTATTCTCTTCTTTGTTCACCATAACATACTACTAGCATCAAGCTAAGAAGGGATCGTCTGAATGCTAATATGTTTACTGTGTGCACGTGGATGTTAGCTCTATCAAAACATAGAGGTAAAAGACTGTAGAGAAAAGTGTGCACTACAGGTATATGCATCATCTTAAACATTTCAGACAGTATCTTCATTGTGGAGACACTACTTGCTTAAGAAACCCCAGTCTTGTACTTTTTCAATCTTTCAAAGCCTTTGTGAAGCAGCAGTGATCTGCTTCTGTGCAAAGGCTTAGAATGGGCATCTATTTGCAAATGAACAAGCAATGAAAGATGTGGAATTTTCTAAAATACAGTACTTATAAAAGTATAATTTGAGGGAGCTGGGGTAAAAATAACATCTCCAAATTAGCAAATATTGGGTGGCTTGAAGACAGACACATAAGATCTCCTGCCTGAGCTGCTGGCGACTTCAGCCGCCTTTCCAGTCACTCAGAGGGGTTGGAGGGGGCTGTACAAATCCTGGTCCCCACTTTCTCCTAAAAATTGTCTGCAAGAGGTTCAATTTTGCTGTATCAGGACTAGGTTGAATCTTTCAGGTGATTTAAATTAAATCCTTGGCAACCACTTTACTGATTTTATAACAAAACCTGACCTATATGTTAAAGTGAGGACATTGTTTTGCTGGGTTATTGCTTAATTAATAAATGAAGAAATATTAAGTACAAATTTAATGACTCGTACAATATTTCCAAATGACATGTACTATAAAGTCCCATTTACATCTACCACACTGGCATTTAACTCACTTTCAATTTTTCCTGAGGCTATTAATGTCAGTAATTACAGGAGGTAATGTCTAATATTGAGTGTATTGTGGAATAAAGGAATGTTGAGCTCCTAGAGTGTGTTTTATATTAAGTACAAAAAGCTTCTGATACAGTTAATGTAACTATAAATCTTAACTCAAATTCTTATATGTCTCGTTTATGACCTGAATAAACTCTGAGGCAGAAGCAGGGCAGCTGAATAGCCGCTCACTGCCAAACCACATATTCAGTGGAATATGCACTTACAATATCCTTTTCATATTGAATAATAACAGAAAGACAGAAAACAGGCTGAGTAGTTTTTCTAAATTAAGTTGGGGTTTTTTCCAGAACACTGAGTTTAATGGTAAAAAAAATCCCTAAATACACACAAACTTGAGAATCATAAACATATAAATAGAACATAAAACAAAATATGTGTGGAGGGTTTTCTTCCAGTGGAAATCTAGCCTGTGCTTATGATAGGATCTGCTCTACAGGTTTTGATGTGTTGAATACTGAACACCCTGCAGCTTGGAGAATGCACATCGTTCTGCCCTGTTGGAGAGGCTGCTGGACTGCCCTGGGTATGGAGGTGGCCAGAAACCACAGTCACCTCAGGAAGAGCTGGCATTCACGGTCTGTGTAAGCTGCCAAAGGAAAACTGAGTTGTGAGGGCAAAGAACCTTTTGGAAGGCTGTGCCATACGCAACTGATAAGATCGTTTGATCTCAGTTTGTGCTTTCTTGCACTCACTGTTACCACCCCTGAGCAGACAGCCTGAGCAGGAATAGTGTGTGCTGAGAACAAGGTAAGCACCAGTTAAAGTCCTGTCAGGGCTCAGACTTCCAGTGTCAGCCCCTGTGTGCTGTAGAACCCACTTGTTCCCAAACACCAGCACACACTTGGTGAGGTTTCAGCCCAGGTGCCTGCAGTGTGAGGGTGGCTGTGGCATGGGAGCTTGCAGGATGAAATTAGGTGCAAGTTGCACTGGAAATCACAAAATTAGGCTCAGAGAGAGATCAGTTGCTGGAAAGCAGAAGCCCTATTTCAATCAATTCCCACCGAAATCAACTCCTTTGCTTGGGAAGTTCTCCTTAAAGACCTTTGGTTCAGTATGAGCCTTAAATATTAAGCATGTCAACATTTAAATTGATGATGCTATTTTTTTTAGAACTATTTACAAGGGGAGTATTTCCTTCTGAATTTGTAATAAATCACGTAACACATTTTTTCATTCCATTCCCCTTTAGAAAGAAATATTTGGTAGTTTAAAATATTTAATGTTGTGGAAAATCTAAAGGGAAAAATAAAGCATCAATAGACTATTTCAGCAGCAGGAACCATTTGGGACCTGCTTAACCACCTAAGCTCTTCTCCAAATTTATTTGGAAAGGGGCATATAAAGAGATCATCTCTTTCCATCTCCATTTTCATATGTGTAGCATATGAAATAATTTAGCTTTGTACTCACACTCAGAGCTGGTCTTGATGGTGAGCTGAAGTAACCTGAGATCACTATTTCTTTCTCCTTATGACAGTTCTGGAACATTTGGTTGACTAATTACCTTGTTACTAGTCAGCTTTTTTGTTTTTTTAATATTTGACTTTATTTAGGAATGCACATTCACATGAAGGGCAGGAGCCACGCACACAGGATACTGTTTTAAAACAGAGTTGTCACACCACTATGCTTTTCCTACACTTGTGATAGGAAAACTGCACAGGCAAGGTAAAATTTTATTCATGTCCAGTACCTCACCCTGTCCATTGCTCAGTACAGACCAAACTGAAAGACTGTCATGAAGGCGTCATCGAGGTCTTCCTCATTTAAGTGCAAATATTCCCCTTATTTCAAGGGTTGATGGTCTAAACTTGAAAGCCCGGAGATTATGAAGCATAAGGCCCATACTATGGGCTGTGTCTGTTTCTGAATCAGTGTCTCTGTACAGATATATCCACTAATATAGACATATTTACTTACCTCTTGTGTTGAAGATAATCTTTTTGCTGTACCCAAATATTAAAGCATTATTTTTAAAAGCTGAACCCCATAAACAGCAGCATGTACTTTCTCCCCATACCCTTATTTCTATTTATTTTCAGCAATGTCCGGCTTAGCAGAGCCTTGCATTCTTCAGAGGTAGCTCAAAAAGAAATCCAGGCAGTGACCCTACCTCTCAGCCCTCTACTGCAAACCTCTGCTGAAATCTTGGTAAAAAGCTACAAAACACTGAATCACAGCACTGGTATTAACACTACATACATACTCATTTATTCAGCCAGAGAAAATTATGTTCCCCAAAAAACTGATTGCTAGCTTCTATAGGGCTGAGTCACATTAATCTGACAGATTGCTTCCAGAAAGAGCAGCATAGCTATAAGGATGAAAAATGTCTCACTTATTTATAGTAAAAGTGTAAGTGGACATCTTGAAGGGATGTAATTTAAAAAACGTAGCTGTAGTAAGGAGGGTAGACATGCTAGATGATGACAGGTGGTTTTATCCCAGTGGAAGGTGATTTACTTCAGCACTTGTTGGGGGGCTTCGTGGCTGCAGGAGGACTAAAGTAGAAGAGGATGATGACAGAGAGAAATACAGACTGGGTATCAAAAGGGGCAAGGAAACAGGGATAAAGCTTTGAAACTTCACACATGGTCAAAAATCTGGAGCTAAGAAGCAGAATTCAGGAGGCAGAAGGATGAGTGTGGGGACCCAGGGGGATTAGGACCTAAAACCCAAATGGGAGAGACCAGCACCTTCAGTTAAGAGGCTGACAGATATAAAAAATGAGCAGTTGAGACTGGGTGGGAGACAGGAGCAGCAGTGGCTGAACCTAGGAGCCAGATATGAGGAAGGAACAGGAGTGGGACACAGATGGTTAGAGAGGAGTAAGACAGAGCTAGAGGAGGAAACACTTGTTAGACACTACAGCCCCTTCACTGGTCAATGCAGGGCAGAAAATGGATCATGAGAACCCTAGATCATGGCGCTGCTCTGGTCTCAGTCCCTAGAAAAGGTGTCCTCTGGTCCACAAAGAAACTGGCAACTCATTATTGCTACAAATTACCCTGTTAACTCAGAGGGCAGCAGTCCATATGGAGAAGTTAAGAGTTAACCCAAATAGCGTGAGGCATAGAGGTGTTAATATGATGCCACATAATAGGATTTTTGTTTTTCCACTTTGCTTCATTAAGAACCTAGGAAATTACCTACAAACACTCTCTTAAGAGAAGTCTGTGAGCTGCCAAAGCAAATATGCAAAGTTACCAAGTGCCAGAGCTCAAGTTATCCGGGCAGTTTTTTCCCATTTCACACCAATGTACTGGGAATAGAGGAAGCCACATTCTTTTCCCACAGAGGATGTGTCAGCCTGTATTCAGGCTGCTCAAGATAACTCAGGAGTGTGTAAAGAGAGATGCTCAGCCCCTTACTCATTTGTTTCAGAAGTAATGGTGTGTTTTGAATGAAGTTCATGGATTGGGGAGAACAACGAACACTATCTTGCTTAAAGCTATTGGATGTCAGTCTGTAGAACTGGGTGCATCCCTGCCTGCTTGTGCCACATGTCTCTTGTACAACATCAGTAAGTTCTTATGCCAAATTTTGCACCATGGTCACTAATTGCATGTTTCCAGTTGCATGGATACCTGACTTGAGACTCCAGGGTCTGGTTTGGAAAAGAGCTGAGCACTCACACCTGCAACCGTACTCAGTGGGAGCTCTGCTCTGAATATCTAAAGAAATTACATAATGGTAAGTACCCTGACAAATTAGGAGTCTTAAACTGAGCACAAAATCACTGCACTTCTCTGTTCTTCTATTTCCAGCTGTAAAATTGGGATAATAATAGGGGTGATCGGAAAATAAATACACAGTTGTGAAGTGCTTAGAGGCTACAGTCATCAAAATCAAGGGAAACAAATTAAATTAAAACTCTTTCTTAAGATCAAGACCAACTGGTAAGTAGTTAATAGGGGTTTAGGCCACATGCTAAGCACATGGAGAAAGCAAAATATCTAATGGCTTTTCAATAAATGAGTGACACCCACCCTGAGCAGTGAATGAGCTAGGGATCCTGTGGGAAAGGCATGAAGTGATGATGTGTGTAAAGATGGCATCACAAACATGAACATGGAGAGAGCTTATACAGACTCCTAAGGATGGCTATTCAAACTGCTGCACAATTAATATCACAATAAAAATTATTAATATGATTTATCTGGAAGTGGGATTAGGGATAATAGATGCTTTAAAATCGTCTTTTCTTTTAGGAGATTTTGTGATTGAAATCAAGCTAAATATTGCATGCATGTAATGAGCCAACCCTAAACCAGCTCAAAAGAAAAAAACCCCAAACCCAACAGTATGTGTATATGCTGTTACCAAAAACTAATAGCGACTGGGTGACTGCTGTGTATTACCTGGCACGCTGAAGCTGTAAAGTCTGCTTTCACCATCAGAGTGTGACTTATCATCTGGAAGTGATTTAGTTGTGCGGTTACCTTTGGACTGCTGGGGTTTTTTGGCTCTTTACTAGCAAGGAAATAACGATGGAGAATAAGACTTTAACACTATCAAGTAAACAAATAATTGGGTTGGAGATTTCAAAACCAGAGGTGAGAAGTGATTTTGAAGCTAGTCAAAACTCTGCAGTTTTTATCCTCCATTGTTGTTTTTAAAAGTAGTTTTAAAATCCAGATCTCTCCTCTCCCTTGCTCCCCAACCTCCTTTTCCCTTTACTATGTGATATGTAGGGAACATTGCTTGAAATATACTGCTGCTCAGCTCTGCACAGTCCATGTCTATGAACCGAGTTTGTTTTCTGAAGTAATTTGCACAGAATAGATCTATATTCTCCTTTAAATGTGCACATCTGTAATTTCCATCAGCATCACTAAGAGCTACTTGTATATAATGAAGGGAAAATATGTGCTACACTGGGCACTTCACAAGAGAATCTCCGAATGGGTTCATGTTACCTCCATCTGACTGAAAAAACATGAAAAGCACCTCCAATAAATATCTTCTGACTAGTTCACATGGCAGGTGGCCCTCCATTAGAAGTAGAATAGTTATACCTGACTTCTCCAATATTTATGAACTGAGGACAGAAATTCCAAGAACATATCAGCCCAAAGGCATCATTGTGTGTGGGATCACAGCTTTCATATGTACTGCATCCCAAAATGCTTTTGCAGAGTTATCAGCCACTGTTAGTTTAGCAATAAGTAAATGCAGGAGAAAACAGAAATTAGAAAGTGATGACAACTGAGAAGATATTTAGTCCTAGTAAAGGTTGAATTAAGTTGAAGCAGAGGAGTACTGGAAAGCAGTTTCAGATGCAGGAGCTGCAGGGATTTCATACAATACCAACGAGGTAAGAGCATAGAAAACACCAAAGGGGATGCCTCATCTACATGCTCAGGAAGAAGGGAATAAAGAGGGGAGAGTGTGACAAACAGGTGAGGTTAGAGAGCTGAACTGATTTTTTTTCTATTTTCGTAACAAAACAAAATGTGACCAGCAGGACCAGGGCAGTGATTGTCCCTTTGTACATGCCACTGGTGAGGCCATGCCTCAGTTCCTGTGTCCAGTTCTGGGCCTCTCACTACAAGAAAGACATTGAGGTCCTCGTGTGCATCCAGAGAAGGGCAATGGATGTGGTGAAGGGTCTGGAGAGTGAGTCATGTGAGGAGTGGCTGAGGGAGCTGGGGTTGTTTAGTCTGGAGAAAAGCAGACTCAGGGGAGACATTACTGGTCTCTACAAGTACCTGAAAAGAGGCTGCAACCAGGTGGGAGGCGGTCTCTTCTCCCAGGCAACTGACACAGAATGAGAGGACAATGGCCTGAAGCTGCAGAATTTCTTCACAGGAAGGGTTGTTAAGGGCATTCCCCAAGACTGCCCAGGGAGGTGTTCAAGAATCACAATCACCATCCCTGGACATGTTCAATAATGACTGGACCTGGCACTTGGTGCTAAGGTCTAGTTGACAAGGTGGTGTTCAGCCAAAGGCTGGACTTGATGATCTTAGAGGTATTTTCCAACATAAATGATTCTGTGATTATTCTATATGTGACTTAGCACATATTAATATTTAGTGGCATTATAAACCCCCATTCTCATGTACTCACTAGGCATTGTGTGGGATGAACTTCTTATATTACTCTGGGGGAAAAACCCAAATAAGTAAAACTTGAAGGATGTTACAGACATACCAGGCTGAGCTCACATTTTCTGAAAGTATTTTCAGTTACTCAGTTGAAGAAAAAAATACAACTTTCGTTCAGATCATATCTTCAAAGAAAATTCTTCCATAGGAGAGTAGCATAGTGCTGGAAGTCAGTACTCAGAGAGGTTAAAAATTCTTTGTCCAAGGAAATTTTTAAGGCTGAGCTAGAAACAATCACGGCCGACCTCGTCTGCTGTTTGGAATGGTGTGAAGTGCTGGCCGAATCTTGCAGTCCCCTATTTCACAAAACCAGCAGCAGCAAGGGAAATGGGCATCCTGCATTTTTCTCTGTGGAGATACCTCTCTGGCTGTGACATCAGCAATCAACAGAAAAAATTACACTGAAATATTAGCTGTGAGAAAGTAAGCATCACAGGTCACATGAGAAGAGTTTAATAAATTTTAGATAGTATGTTTCATATTTTCTTCAAAAGGTATGGATGCCTTATCCTGTGCTTAGAATTAAAAGCCAAATATGGTTAGAGGGGGATTTTACCTTGGTATTTATGAAGGATCCTTAGATGCATCACCAAAGAGTGCACCCCGCAGCATGCACCCCTGGGGAATGCACACACACGATGGTCTGTGTATACAGTTATAGACCTTGCACATTAGCATATCTATCGTAGATTCCCCAGTGAGGGGCTCAAGAGAAGCCCCGTCCTGAGGAATGTTCCCCCTGCATGGGCCTATCTTGGTTTACAGAATGTGTTCTGGAGAGGACCTTGGCGTCTGGAGCATTCTGACCCCCAACTACGAGGCCTCCAAGATGTTTGGTCTCTTGGCTTAACAGAACTTTGGGTCTAAGCTGTTATCAGACTTAGGGAATTACAAGTATGTGGGCTAAAAGCACTAGGGATACATAAAAGCTGCATGAAGGGTATATGAAGGGGGATATAAGGGGGGTATGAGAGGAGTACATGAAAAAGCAAAAATCATTATGGCATCAGTATAGCTTATGAATGACATGAAGAATAGTTCTGAAACCATCAAACTGGTTCAGCTTTGAAAAGTATTTAGAGTAGGTATATCATTAATGAGGAGTCCCTGAGAACAGCAGCCCCAGGAACAGTAATGCTGCCTCATGCCTGAAAGAGGTCAGGGATGCTAGGAAAGACAGGTGAAAGGATGCTTGTTCTGTGAATCCCATGAGACTTACATGGGAGCTGCTTCCTTACAGAAAAGATTTCACCTGCTGCTCACATGCCCAGCACGACATGCGTTGGTGCGCAGGGCAAGGGATACCTTCAGGGTCAGGTACCAGCTGTGAGGAATAGAGCAGGGTGTTGTGGAAGTCAGTGGTATGGGCTGCTGGACATGGGACTCACATGGGCAGGAATGCACTTACACACTTTCAGCCTTTCGTAAGTTCTGATCCACATAGTTAATATTAAATATTAATCTGTTCTGGGACAATTTTTCATAAGACACTGTCATCCTTATATGTGTTAATGGCTCCAGCATCCTGGGAATGTTAACTGGCTGCATCAGTTCCTCTAGGGGGAATGGGTGTGGGACACAACAAGAGGTTTTGCTCAGCAATTATGCAATCGATATCCACTCCCTAACCAATGATCAGGCAATAGCTGGGATTATGCCCAGAATAACCAGACCAGGAGCAGACCCATGATATGTGATGTGGTGTCCTGATAAATCCCATGCAGTTAGAAAAAGAATGAAACACAGCAATAGTGCATTCTGAACAGTTTCACAAAAGGACCAAGACAATCAGTGGTCTGGATTGCTGTTGCCTCTCTGGAGACATTCAGAAGATTTACACTCTTTTTATTCCTGAACAGCTGGTCCCACTCCTCTGGCCATGGGGCCCAGCACAGTAGCACAGCCCTGCAGTCCCCTTCATCCTCTGACCTTTATTGTCCAACATAGTCCAGAACCAAGGTGACATTATGCCATGATGAGCTCAGCATGTGCAGGGCTGTGCCGAACTGGTACAAGTAAAGCCCAAGATATTCCACATCCAGAATGTGATCTCTACCTTGTATGTCTGTGACTGTCAGGACAAAGAGGCTTTTGCTTCCCTTTTTCTCAGTCTCTCCAAACCAGGAGAGACAGTAACTCAGATTTATGACCAGTTTTGGATATAGGTGGTTGCGCAGATTAAAGTACTGAGTAACAAGTGGCATCCCCTCAGTTAGGCTGCTGTAGCTGAGTGTATGAGTGCTCTTAGCACACTCCAGGTGCAAGGAATGGTGTATTAGGTGTTAAAGCACCCTCATGGACGAGTACACGGCTTCAGCAGCAAACAAAGAGCCAGAAATTCTTCCATCCTTCCTCTCTGCCTTAGAGAGAGGAGACTTGCAATTACAATTATGACTAGTTCACTGATTGAATTATAATGGGATTTACTTTACCATGCAGATCAAGAGAATAGTAAGGTGGTATAACATATCACACCTGCCCCTCACCCACAGGTACAATTATTTTAAGGTGTTTTTTTTTTTTAGTTAAAGAGCTATAATTGGCTCTTTGGTTAGGCGGCTTAACAGAGTTACAGAACTAGCAATATTTGGTTAGTGATTTCTCAGGAAAAAATATCCAAGCTTGGGGCAATACAGATACTCTTAACTCGTCGTACTTCAGTGCTTCCAACACCTATGTAAGATATGTGGCAAACATACCAAGAGAAACTTTTTCATGAAGACAATATATTTAAATATACAGAAAGTGATCAAAGAGGGCTCATGCTATAGATTCCCTTTGTCATATTAATATTTTAGGGCAAAGCCTGATACTTAAAATACTTGCCCTAATTTGCCTGAAGCACCATAACTACATGAAGCAGTGTGTCAGGTTATGTAGAAGACACCTCTTCAGAAACACTTCTAACACTAAAATAGTTCCCTGCTGCCAGCAGGCACTGGCTGGTACCTCAAGCACACCTGTGCGTTGCCAGCTTCTGAACTTTTAGTGACCAGTGAAACTTCCAGACATGTCCTTTCTGTGCTATTTTATTGGTTAAGTTCACAGAAACGCCACTTAATCATTGCATAATGCCTTCATGAATCAAGCTTTTACTGTGCAGTTCTAGTTGCAGTAAAATAAGTATGCTTCATATGTTAACAATTACAAGCTAGATTTATAAAACATCATACAATGTTTGCATTGGCTTTTCTAACTGCTTTATTCACAAAACAGTGTTAATACACCTAAGATAAATTCACCTTCCTTCTGAAACTCATTATACTCTTGTGTCTCTGCGCAGGTAACTCTGTAGTCTCCATGCACTCTAGGAACATATCACGTAAAATAAAGATGCCATGCTCCTGCTACTCTGTTGTTCTGTTCAACCAGCAGATGTGTTAGATGCAGCTGGAGGCCAGTCTAAGCTGCATTTCCCTGGGTTTGAAGTTACAGACAGATCATCCATGATGAGCAAAAGGAATTAGAATGAGGATCCATTCCTCTATTAAAGGACACCAAGAAGAATTTTGCTTTGAAATTCTAATCTGTGCTGCAAGTTCAAGTTTGCTCTGCTTCCACTGGATTCAATGAATGTCATCTGTACTCACACAGCTGTAAAACGTTATTTATATCTAGAAGTCTAGTGGGGTCAGAGCTCCACAGAAATGGTGCAAGGGAAGAAGCCAGAGAGTTGTCTTGCTGTAAGTGGAGGACTGTCCACAATACAAGGCAAGTTCATAGCAACAGAATTTTGGTTTTGTGAATCACATTTCATCTAGATAGAAACTCAAATTAAATTTATTTTGTAAAAAATACGTCTTTTCCTATTTAACACAATCTGACCCTTTAAAAATAATTTCCAGTTTTGTATTAAGAAGACAAAATAATTTGCTTTCTAATTCCATTTTTGCAAAGTTTGGCTTGTTTCTTTCATTTTGGTGTTTTTCTTTTGTAATATGCACACACATATAAATTTATTTAGCAATTTGTGGAACATGATTAATAAAAGAGATAGCAAGGAAAAAATTTTTGATGGAGAGGTAAGACTTTGTGTAAGCAGGACATCACTGCCTTTTGCAGATCCATAGAAATCATAGCAGTTTTACCAAAAGCCAAGTGAGTTTCCTGATTGGAACATGTGATCAGCTTGGAAAATGTGTGGTTTTGTGCAATCTGTTTCCTGCCCAGCTACAATTTTGCCTTTGGCTAAACTAGCACCACAAGTCATAATCAATTAAAGTTCTTGTTTTTCCTTTTGGAACCGAGCACTCAAGTTTTTTTTGTGAAAGTCTTAATGGTGGGTATATGTGTAAGTGTGAATGTTTTCCTATGTCATTCATATTAATGAAGGCTTGCAGGTGTATTTGTAACACATTTTTTGAAGTAACCTGCAGAAAACATTTTTCTTTTCCTTCTCTTTATGGAGACAGCCCCCCTCCAGCATCTGCATATGAAATCAAATTTTGTGGCAAATCTGACATTCCATACTCCCAATCAGACCATGAACTTGTACCAAGTTTAATCTCTTCTCTGGAAAAATGGACTAGGAAAAGACTCAAACGATTCTCCATTACAGAAGAAAAGCACTACTAAATGAGGCATAGAAATACTCCTTCATATTGACCTAATCAAAACAAATTTGTTTCTTCTTCCATCACTTGAATAATACATGTTGACAAAGTCACTGAATTATTTGGCTTCGAGTCTAGCTGAAATTTCTCTCAACGGCAAGTATGAGATAAATGTTACAGATGTGACTCAGCCTTGAGCAGCAAACTGAGAATTTCCCTCTAATAGGTGATATAGCGGTCACTCCTGTTACCCCAGGGTTCTGATGTTTTTCTGAAATAAAAGCACAAAAATCTCCTAGGAAGACACATAGTATTTGCCAGAATGTATAATCCCAGAGAACCCACCAAGTCTAATGAAATGTTTTCCTCTTTTCTCTGGGATGTGTGTCAGTATTCACATTTTCTCACAAAAAGTGTGATTCAAAGCCTAGAAGAATCTCTTCCTGGACTGCTAGGAAATCTTCGACCAGAAATTTGGAGGGAGTAACCCAAGGGTGCTCACCTAGTGAGGTTTTTCTGCAGAGCATTGATAATAAGGATAATCAATAACCATAATAAGATTCCCTGTGTTTAAAACCCAGAGATTAACAAGGAATGAAATTCCAGTCAGAAGCACAACATCAAAATGAACCTCCCTCAGAAAAACTGAGATTAAGTGGTAATTTAACATCATTTACAGGCTGTAACCATGACCTCAGTGAGCCAGGCACTCTACAAACACAGGTTTCCTGAAGTCATTGCAGAAAGACTCTCACTTTAGACTGTCCAGGCTGCAACACCATGTCTGCATGTGCTCTTTTCTTCCTTCAGAGTTGACTTTGTTGGGACACATGATGGGCTCGTGCTTCAGCTCTTGATTCCAGTAGTATTTTAATGGCATTCACGATTTCTTGGCCTCAAAGTACACTGAGTCAGTAGTGCAGCATTTATTGGAGTTTTAAATACATCAGGAAGAACCATTACGTATTAGACCAAAGGATTTACCACCCCAAAGTATCATGTCTTCAGCAGTGGCCCAGAACAGGGGTTTGGGGGTGTGTGTAGCAGTAAGGGAAGAGAGAGCTCATGTGACATGTACCCACAACACTCTCCACATCTTGAGCAATTTTTGGGTTAGGAGCTCTCTCACCTGAGGTGATGTCTTGTATTAATAATGACCATATTTTATTATATAAGAAGGATTTTACAGATTCAGACAAGAGCTTTTACAGATAACTTGTGCAGAAACAACAGCATGAAGGACTTTTACCTCACATAACCAGTGAACTCCTAACTAACATATGCAGTATTAGCACTGAAGAGACCCACATGTGATGCTATGTCAGATCCTCCCTCTTCTCTGGATACACCTTTTTCCTTGCAGTATTTTGCCTCAAAAGTGTCTTATAGAGGTAAAATCAACGTCAGCATCCTCTGTTTCATCTTTACACTGCAACAGGAAATTCCATTGAAACATAAGGAGAAAGGAATTACTTCGAGTGTAGTAAAAAATGGGAGCAAGTCGCCTGGAGAGAGTGTGGTTTCCTTATAATGGAGATATCCAAACCCAGACAGACACTGCTCTGAGTAACTGACTCTGCTTTGACGGCCTAGGTTTGGACTAGATGACCCCCAGATGTGCCTTCCAACATCAACTACTCTCTAATTCTGTGGCCTCACAAAACAAAAGAGCTAAAATATGGGACACATATTGAAAGTTTATTACCTTCTCCCAGCTCATTTCAAACTTCCTGACCCTCATGAGAACAGGGATGGTAAAACCCTCTGATCCATGCTCACAAACCTACACATTTTGATTGCCCATCCATAAAGAATTCCTGCATCATCAGGGCAATACGTATGATGTAACTAAAAACTTGCACCAGAAGATGTTCAAATGAAGTGAACTCTTGTACATTTGTGATTGCATACTTGCACTCGGAGAGTCAAATTTATGGATGATACTCCTTCTTTTAAAGCCCTTCTGTCCTTCCAGTCAGAACATCCCTGTCTGTGTCCATCAAAATAGTTTCATGCCTTAACATCATAACTGTGCTTCTTTACTTTGCCTTACCCTGCTCTGAACATAAAACAAAGCTCACCTTGACTTCTGAGGGCTTAAGCGCTGCAGCAACAGAACCTTCTGAAAAAATAAAACTCCAAAAGCTTAAATTTAAGACTATGGTGTCTTTTGCTGTGTCATTTTTAATACAACAGTGTGATTTTTGCATTGCATGATTACATATGTTTAAGGGATGGTACATTTACAGTTCCTTGTGCCCATAATATTTTCCAGCCCACCACCTTCAGGTGAGCCAGATGGGTTTGCAACAGTCATGCAACATATTTCCACATCTATACTGGTTAATCTGATGTGTCTGTGCATCATAATTGTGATATTTGCAGGTTTCTGAGTCAATCCATGGTTCTATGAGCTGCCATTTGGAAGGGTAGAGCTCAGAGCAGGTCAGATACAGGGGATCCATATATATACATATATGTGTGTGTGTGTGTGTGTGTGTGTGTGTGTGTGTGTGTGTGTGTGTGTGCTGCATTTTTTAAGGCTTAACAAAACTTTGCAGTCATGTGATTAACATGCAAAAACCCCAAATACAGTTACTCCTTCGAGACACAGGCAATGACCATGTGATTTAGATTGAATCAAAGAAGGCAAAATATTAAGAAATACTTAAACCCTCCACAATATGTGCCGGATTTTTTTTTCCTGTGCAGTAAACACTGACTGAAAAAACTGATTTCTCTGCTACTTTTCACCATTTTTTATACCTGAGCAGAGGTCTGTAATTTACAATCTCACTGAACCGGTGGTGGGTTTGTACTCACTTTAGACAGGCTCATAGGGTTTCTACAGATGAGAAAAACTGGAGATGTGAGCATTCAAGCTCTGCAGCAAGAAACATAACCTGAGTCATTAGATATAGTAGTGGCGTGGCAGCCAGCAGAGCCTGAACCCCTGCAGCAGCCTGCCGTCAGGTTTGCTCGTGGAACCGATGCTCCACGCTGTTGCCTCTAGAGGGGGATAGATACCTGCGGACTGCTGCCAGCCGCGGCGGGCTCAGCCCGGCTGCGTCTCCCCTGCCTTAGTGTTTACTGTCAAAATTCCCAGTAAAATCACCCAGAAAGCATCACTGTTGCTGGAGTTGGAGGCGCTGACCTGTGGGGAGCCTTTAGCAACCCTTGCTCTGATACCGGATGGGGACTCTGTGGCATCACCTAACATTCTGCTTAAAGCACAACTGCAGGCTGCGGAACCGAGCAGAGCTGAACAGGGGCACGATGAGTTGTCCACACAACCTGCTCACTTATAATTGCTCCTGTGCTGTCTTCAGAGCCCTCCTTCACTGTGACACTACGAAGGCCTGAAGACATCTACTGTTCTCCTGTCACGCCCTGGAGGACAAGGCAAAAAAATTTAAGTTAAGACCTAATTAGGTTAAGACCTAATTAAGTTAAGACCTAAGCGTGCCCACTTGCCTTATGGGCACTCTGGGAGTGAAGTTTTGAGATAGAAATTTGGTTTACTCTAAGCAGAGGACATGTTGCTCCTGTGGAAATGACTGTCCTGTGGTTCTGCAGAAATCCTGAGCATCAGTAATGCAAAATATTGTAAATGTGGGGAATACAAACAAAAGTAATGAATAGAAGTAATTCCTCTTGCCCTCCTCATTCCTGCCTGTCATTCAAGAGATAAGGGAACAGAATGACAGCTAGCATGGATATTGTATATAAATGTTCTCCAGATGGAAGAGGAATGTAGCCACTTACTTGGAGTTCCCAGATGTTTGGAAGCCCCAGACAGCTCTCATGTGTACATTAACAGCACAGACCATGCATAAGGTGTCTGGAGATGCTGTGCACCTCTGCTGTGCCCTTGCCTGGTGCACTTGTACTCAGCTGGATGCACCTGCAGTGTGCTGAATGCACTGTGCACAGGCTGGCCATGGATGCACCAGCTTCTCTGTTTGGAGCTGCTCCACCCTGGAAGTGCACAACTCAGGAGCCCTCAGTGCACAGCACAAGCATCCACGGTTTGGACCTGGATTCCCCCAGAAGAAGAAGAAGAAGAAGAGGTCTTCCCTTTGCAGGCAGTGAAACCAGCAGTTCTTTGTGGGGCCTGTTTTGGCCTAGGGAAACATTTCCAGCTTATATCTTCTTGAGATCCAAGATGAGCTACAGGTAATTGATGATACCAGACAATACCCAAAACTAGAGATTTTCAGAAGTTAAGACACTGAAAAAAATTTTCACTTTTTTCCTGTCCTGGAAAAAAACGTAGAAATACTGAGAAAAAAAATTAAAAATTAAAATTGGATATTTTTTTGCCTCTTCAACACTAAAAGGAGATTATATATAATTTAGTTAGAATTTAGAAATTCCTGCAAGATAATATTCACAAATAAATGAATATTACACAATGTAAAACATCTCAGTACCACAGCAAGACTGTATATGAAAAGTATAACAAAATTTTTTATATTGATACGCCTCTACATTAAGGAAAATCTTACTTGCAAAATAGAAAATTCAGACTCAGTCTCTAAACCTAGTAAGTTCACAAATATAATATCACAAAATACATGTACTATTATTAAGTTCTGTAAAACTATTTTGTAGAACAGAATTGCAGCAAAAGTACCATCAATTTGACTTTAAATTTCAAAAAATCAATATTTGTGTAAAAAAAAAAGCCCTTTCTTTTTTTTCCCTTTTTTTAAAGAACTTTCACTGCTCATTGTGTGTTGGACAATTTTAATATTCAGGTGGAGAGAGTGCTGGGCCATCTTGTCTAGATTGTGCTTTTGACAAAAAAAAAGTAGGACCAGATGATGCTTGAATTCTCCTTCCAACTTGCTATTCTATGATTATATGAAACTCTATTTGCTTTCCATGGTCAGAGCAAGGTCTACTTGCTGGCAATCAAGAATTTCTGCCCACTTGAGAATGTGAAGCTAACATGACACATATGTCAGTTAGAATTAATTTTTCAAAATTCCTTCTTCATGGTATGTTCATGCTTTTACTGATCCTCTTCCCACTCAATTTTTTTCTGCTGAATCTTTTGGCATCAGTGAGGGAGTTTTACAGATTTACACTGATTTCATTAAGACATGGCCAGAACCAAGGGACTCTCAATTATTTCTCCTAGTGAGAGTTTCATGCTTAGTAGTTCTCTGACCTGTGCAGTACCTTTGGCTGGTTTTGGACATAGCAACATTTCAAAGCAATGATTTTTATCCACAATACAAAGATTTCCCTCCTTAATCTCTGTACCTGACTCTTCAGCTGATTCCTCTTTCAAAGGTCATGAATTACCTTGCAGAAAACAGAGCAGACCTTTGGATACTTTGACTCCCTTGATCCCGATCTGCTAGGCTGAAAATCTCAGTTACAGAGAATGAGATGGCTGTTGAGTCGCAAAAACTCACAATATCCCTCTTATATTTGCTTTTGTGATCTTGAAAGGCCAAGAAGACAGATTGTAGTCAACAACAGCAAAAATTCCTAGGCTTGCTAAAATTCTTCTTAGGAAGAAAAATAATCACAGCGTTTCTAAGTACTCCCAGGTTTTCTTCAGAATTGCCATTTTTTGACCATACACACTTGTTTGGATGTGAAAAGTGACTTGAGGTGAACAGAAATCAAATAAAGATAAAGGTGGTCCAATTTATTATAATTATTGCTGATTCCATAGAACCTATAATTGTAGTTAAGGTTTTAAAGTATTTTGCTTTATACAGTTTGTTGGATTGAGTCATTATGAAATTAGAAGAGGGTGGAACAGCTGAGGAAAGCCATACACCTTTTTCACTCCCCCACAAAAGGGCTTTTCACCCTCTGAATGAGCTGCAGTCAACCTCTCAGGTTCAGCTAATAGGCTCCCTTCAGTTTCTAGATGCTTGTTGGAGCAATTTAATTTTTTTTCAGAGAGAAAAGTCTAGAAAATGTTGGCGATGTTGAGCCTTTTCTGAGCTGTAAGACAAAGCTGGTGGCCTGCGTGATTCGTCTATGTAGCTTTGCTCATTTAAGGACAAAAACCAAATTAAATACCTGCTTTGGTTCTGAAGTAGTTTATGGAATACTGGGATGACATAAGTTCCTTGCCAACAGGTAATTCCACATGAGTCGATTTCAATGTCTAGACCCCTCTAGGATAGAAGTCACATCACTGAATGAAGCTGGGTTTGACTCCTGCACATGCTCTTGAGCTCTGCATTTATCCTGCTGATTACCAAAACCTTTTGGGTGCCGGGCATAGACTTCACAGCTTACCCAGTTACCCAGCCTGCCTCTGTATGGCCCCACCTGGGGCTTGGGAGGAGAGGTGATCTGGCAGGCTCACACACTGGCCTCATGGAATGGAGAGGAGTCCAGGGCAGTGGACAGTGCAATGGAGACAGGGCTAAAACAAAGGGGAAAGAACGTTCTCTTTGTTCTGGGAGGTTTCCTGTGGTTTGGGGATCCTGTGGCCAGCTGAGAGGGGAGAGAAGCAATAGGACCCTAATGTTTTAAATCCAAGAGAAATGTGGTCAGGCAAAGGAAAATGCAAATGTCCATGATGCTATGGAGAACAGCTCTTCCCCAGAAAACTGCCAATCTATGTATCATGTTGTGGTCAGTGATAATCAAAAGACTAAATTCTAGGGGAAGTAATCATGCTTTTGGTATGAGTAATCAGTGGTTGGACAATAACTATTTTTATTAGGACAGAAAATAATTTGTAATTTCTGTTTCACACTTTTGGGGAAACTTCTTTCCCCTAAAAAAAAATTCTTCTTGCTTAAAATCTGAATAAAAATACCAAAATTGCTCATGACATGGAATATTTCAAAAAGACACTGACAACAAACTTCAATCTTTTGCACTGAGTTCAGTGCTTGCAGTTTAGGCTATTTTGTTATTTTGCTAAAGTCAAAATATTACAGCTGTATTGAAGTGCCTTGAGCATAGAAAGGCAGAGCACTTCAAGCTGATGAAATGAAATATTCTGACACTTTTCCACTGAGCAACTTAGGTAAACTGTTAGAATCTTAGTGAGTCTTCAGACAACAAAGAACTAGCAGTGGGCTGCAGAAGGATGCAAGGAGGAAGATCACACTGTGGAGCCAGAGAAATAAATGGAATGGAAGGTTGACAAGAGCTTTTTACTTTCCAGTCTTAAAGGACTTTGTGTGGGAAGGAAAGACACTTTAAAAATAAGTATTGCTAGGATTCCCTTTCTTTGCTGTCTTTATGCTGCCATGAAATATTTCAGGTTTTACAAAGAAGGGAATGCAGGAAGGGAAGAAACAGACTGTTTTCTTCTCATGTGCAGGTCCCAGCAGCTTCCTTGTCCTTCTTATAAGCCTCTAACATCTATGTGATTTTTTACTGTTTATGCCAGCTGGCCTACCCTAGAGAAGGTAGCATAATACCTACACACAGAACATGTACATAAAAACCTGATGCATTTCCACAAGCTTCAGTTCTCTGAGCCCTTCACTCCAAGACTTCTAGTAATGAGTATTAGTCAGTGGCATACAAGCTAGTGGCTCCAGCATGCACTAGGCCATTAATCCTCCACTTGCTGGGGAAAGAGCTGTTTCCATCCACTCATTTTACTGCAGATCAAAAAAGTGTACTGTTTAGTTTGGAATCACTGTTCGAATGGACTGATCTCCTTGATCCTAGCTGCAATGGAGCTGAGTACAAGAAGATTGCCAGCGAGCTTCATTCCCTGAAGGATTTAATGCTGCTGCTATACATTTAAGCCTGCAGACTTAGCAAGGATTGATATTTTTCTCCACACATGGCTTTAAAGGCCTTAAAAACAGCAGCTCAGTTCGTCTTTCTATCTTTCTGAACAGAATCAAATGGCTATGTTACAGGAAAGTCTCTGCCAACTTCTTCTTCCTAAAGCCATATATTCCCATTAAAAGTCACTGTCCCTTATGGCATTTAGGGTTTAATCAGCATTTTTCATTCTCCACTACCTTTTAATTTGAGTCCCCTGAACAATGTTTATTCTTCAAGTCTGCAATGTGATACATTATTACTGTAAAAGGTAGAAGTGTGGATTGTTATTTAAACTAAAGGCCTCACTCTGCTAATAAACATCGAAGCATGTTAAAGTAGATACAAGCACAATGCAGATGCCCTGGAAAGGCATTTTGTAATGTCAGAGCAAAGGGATGAGGCCTTTGTGGGGCCAATGAGTCTCACAGATTTTTAGTAATTGGATTTTTTCCTTCAAATCCCCAAGTCCTGACATCATATGAATGTAAAAGAAACAGCTTTCAAAGAAGGTTAATTTCTAGCTTTTGTGTATGCAGGATATCATTTTTCAAAAGCACCTTAGAACCCGGTTGTCTATTACAATATGATTATAATTAGCTCATTTTAGGGGCAACATTGCAGCATGGTTTTTTTCATATTATATCCAAAAAAACCCTGTGTTGAAAATACTTGAAAATATTTACTTGTGCAGTGATCTTAAGAAAGATTACAGTGATTGTTTCTGATGTAAATATAACATTTTGAACTGTATAACTCCTCTAGAATATTGATGCTGAATGCTAATTATAGTGATTGTTTTTTTGATAGACTAATGTATACCTCGGATTATGTCCCACCAAAAAAGCTGGAGAGGAAGAGAAGTTCAAACCTAGAAGAAACCATGAAACACAGAAATCATGCTGCTTACTTGATGTTTACAGCTTTCTAGCCGAAAAGGGATGGCAAGTGAGGTTGAAAGGCCAGAAAGTTGTTAGGCAAAAGCAGAAGCTGTGGCACTGTCCTTTCCACTGGTTGAGGGGACACAAGCTCATGCCAGTACACCCTGGAAGCAAACTCCTACCGGTGGTGGCCAGAGTGCAGCCCTTAGTGTGTTGTTACAAACTCTGACTGTGCCATCTCAAGTATACTCATAGCTGTTTAATAACAAGTGTATCTTTAAACAGCTCTGTAGAAATGGACAGAGGATGTAGATTTTCAGTGAAATTTTATGGACTTGTATTATGGCAGAGCAGAGATGCTGTGCCAGCTGTCATTCCATGGTATAGTTATATATGACACTGTATGGAAGAAGAAAAAAAAAAGGCGGGGGGGAGAAAATAAATTAAAAAAAAAAAAGAAAAAAGAAATCAAGAAAAAGGGAAAAAGAAAAAAGAAGCAAGGGAGTTTTCTACACTGTGGATAAAATCTCTATTTAGTGCAATCCTTTATCTAAAATGCTGTAGAGTCTGGAAGCTGTGCTGCCTGATTCTCTTCTCTGTTATTCCTATTTGTATGATGCAATTTTCTGGCCAGACAAGCCTGACTTGGGCATCCAGCTGGGCTGGGGGTGGACAGTCCATGCTGGAGTGCTGCTGGACGCAAAGGAGTAAGCATTAGCTCTTACCTTCCCTGCTGTTTCTTGGCATGCAGCCTGTTCCCATGACACTGTCTGAAGCTGGTTGTGGAGATTTATGGTTTATTTTTATAGCAATATTTTCAAGCAATTATCTCCCAACTTGTAGCTATAGACCTCTATACTCTCAGTCTAGCAAAGACTTGTTTCTGTAAATCCACTTGTTTAAGATTTCCCTCATATGTGCACACTAAACACATTGTTAACCTTGACAAGCAGTTAAACACTTAACCAGCAGTGCAAAATTTCAGCTCATTTTCAAGTGTTGTAAGCCTTCATTTCTCCTGTCTGTTCTGTAAGCCTGGAATGGTAAGGCGATAAAGGAAGGAATAAAATAGCTAGAGCCAGCAACTTAACTGGTTTATACCTAGGTAGCTCCTAGTCAGTGGGGCTATAGAGATATACACACACTGAAAATATGGCTTTATGTAAAACAAAATCTCAGTACTCACTGGTTTTCATAGGTCTACCTGTATTTTGTTTCCCTTTTATTGTTTTGCTGAGTGTGTGTTCATTTAAAAGAATATTGAGAGGTTATTAGTCAATATTGATTTGGTCAATGTGTTTGAGTTGGCATAGTTGCCTTGAATAAATGAGAATATCTGAGACTAAGACTCATGTCAGTGAGTGTTACATCTTCACAATGGACTAAAATTCCAGGCTCTGATTCTGTATTGCACTATTATGTTTTATAGTAGGAGTAACTCAAATGATTGGATTAGAGATGCAGAAGAATAATCTGAAGGTGCTCTGAGTCAGGCCTCCCCTCACTGGGTGTGGTACACAAAATGTAACACGCATTTCACATGCTAGTCATAGGCAAATTTTGTAGCCTGCGTTTCTGGATCTGGAAGAAGAAAAGGGAAAATGTTGCTGTGGTGGTTACTGCACAAGTGAAACACCAAACAGAGCATCTGAGGATCAAAAATGAGCAGGAAGAACACAAACTTAAACACTCTGCGTACAAAGATTAATTACATAAAATAAAAGCTGGAAAAAATAAAAGAACCAAACGAGGCAGTACAGGAAATTTCTAAAAATGTTGCTGTTGACACTAAAGAAAGACAGAATATTTTTCCTGCAGCTGCAACACAGCTGTCACATCCAAACAAATTAAAACCCTCTGAGGACCAAAAACCACAATAAACTGTAACATTATTTAAGTGAAGCAGTATCTTTCATTCGCATCCCAAGACAAATACTTATTTAAGGTGCAAAAAAGCGTCCTGGGAGCACCCAGTGGCACAAAATACTGTTCTAGGTCCAGGAAAGCTCAAGAACTGATTTTGTGGATGTTAAAATACAACTCCTCGCTGTCTTGCTGCCACTGTAAGAATGACACGTTTTTCCATCTCCATTTCAAGACTCCTGATGGCAGAGAGGCTGCTGATTTTGGTGACCTAAGCAATCAGAACTGCAGACACACACTTTTAAACTGAGTGTTGCAATACTGCCTGGCGGCCCGGCTTGTTTGCTGCATGGTGCTTCAGACAGTACTGTACAAAAAGAGCAGCTGGGGCTCTGCATGCTGCTAGAGGTTTGCTCCTAGGAATGCCCCAGCCTCCCAATCCCATCTCAGTTGCACTTGGTTACCGAGAAAGTTTTTGCATTCATTATAAGGTGCTTATGCTGATTTACAAAGCCGTTAAAGAGCGGAGCACAAGTTACCTTTCTGAGTTAGTGACTCTTTACTCCGCTGGTCACAGGCTGAGGTCAACTGATACAGGTCTCTGTGCATCCTCAATACTGAACTGCGCCACTTTGGGTGGTCGCTCTTTCAGCCATTGTGCACGTGGCCCCTGCAGCTCCTGGCAGCACCGGCGCCTTTACCTTCCCTGTGGCCAGAGTCCACAGGCAGGACGCGGTTGGACTCAGCAGCCCTGAGATGGATGCTAATCATTGTGATTTCTGAAGAATCATTGCTAGCACTGTTTTTTCAATCATTTCTCTTTAGTGTTTTGAGATGTGTCTGCGAGACAGGCACTAAAAGGAGTGTTTGCTTTTTTTCCCCCTCTGCCATTCCATTTTTATTTTCTGTTTGCAAATGTAATTCCCCCCCGTGGTACAGCAGGGAAGCATGCATAATGTAACTATGTGAGCACAGCTGAACTTTTCCCTACTCTAAAGAAAACATTTATTATGGACTGAAGCACAGAATAGCTTTACAGAGCACTTCTTTGATTAAATACGTAAAATAAACCAGCTGCTGCTGTAAAGAAACATAAAATATTTATCAGATTAAATATGGATCGTGCAATCTTATGTTGACTGTTTAACCTTAAATGTCTACTAAATCAGTGTGACAGATCTGAATTCACAAAAGAAGTCAGTCTTCTGAAGCCATTATTATTATTAATCATTACTTTAAATCTTGTAAATCTGTTTGATGTTGGCCATAATACATACGATTATGTGAGCTGGAATTTCAGCTGTATTGTTAATCAATAGATGTTTTTGCTGACTGGATAAAAAACAGGGAAAGGAAACATATTAGGGAAAAAAAAGAAAAATAAAATTTAAAAAAAATGGAATATATCTGCTCAAAAAAGAGTAAAGTAGCATTTTTTTCACTGACGTAAGCAATTCCATAATGTGTAAACTATTATAAAAAGGTTACTCATTATTAAATGTATACCAAAAAATGTCATAGTAATAGAGTGTTGTCATGGGATAAATATATCTCACTTTGAAATATTCTCCATAAATTTCACAGTCACCACAACTTCCATTTAGCTGCAGAGGGCTGGCCGGAATGTTTTGTTTTAAAATTAATCATTCACTGTTCTTCCTTCCTGTCAGTAGGCTTAAGCACTGCAATATGAGGAAGAAAATCTTGGAAATGTTCTTTATATTCATCCAATGCCCAAGACTGGAGGCAGACAGAGATATTCACAAACCTGATTTTGGGAACAGCATAATTTTGAGAATTTCAGTGAAAGCTCTCACTTAGCTGCGGTACCCAAAAAGTAAATTGCTCTAACTCAAACAGAACCAACCACTAGATATTTTAAGTGGTCTGTATTTGACCTACAAAAATCTGCAAAAAATAATATGACAAACAAGGGCTCCAGCATTATTAATTCCATGTATTTTAATTTAGGAAGTCAGCACACAATCAGTCACTAGAGAAGTTATCAGATGATTCAGCTGAGTTTAAAATTGCATGTGTGGAGCTGACTGCACACTGCTAAAGAAAACAGCTGATGTACAACCTTACTCTGGGATCAGCTTGAAAAGGAGGGCAGAGATGGGGAGGGTCAGCAGTCATTTATTCACTATTAGTTATTGTGTGTTCTTTCAGCCCCTTGGCTTTTCGTGCTCCCTGTTTCACTGAGCCCGTGTGTTCAGGATTTGTCTGATGCCTCAGCTGGCTTCTTCTCTGACAAACCTGCCAGGGGATTTGCTGGCTATTTTCGTACGGCATGAAGTAGACTCAGATTCTGCCCTGTTTCTATATCACAAGGATTAAACTGCTTTCCAGTGCATCCTGCCCCTGCCCACAGTAACTTCAAGGGGAGTACGTAACTCGGAAACATCATGCAAGTCCACTGAAGGTCAAAAAAACCCAAAAAGTACGTCTGTGAGTATTCGCAAAGATTAACGTCTCACAAGGCAGCGGGTTGTGTGCTCAGCAGTTGAGCATTGCCATGAAGTTGTGCTGGGAGAGGAATGTGATGACAAGTGGAGTTGAAGTGATGTGAAAACAAATTGGATTTATCTACATTTTTAATTGCTGCCCACAAGTAAAAATTAGTTTTTTAACAGTATTAGTGCCTGGCTGAAAAATTTATGAGCAATTGCTCCTGTTTTTTTTTTTTTTTAACGGGAGCTCCAGCAGTCACATTTTGGAAGCTGTTACTTAATATGATGTCACTGGGTCTGCAGGTGGGTAAAACACCCAAAAAAACTTTTATCTTGAAATGTTTTTGCAGCAGCTGTTTCAACACATGAATCATAACTTCTCTGCCTTGAGAACTGCAGCCATTTGAATAGCTTCAGTGAACAGAAGCATGGCACACACACAAATGCAGAATGAAACACAAATGCTTCCATGAAATACCTGTCCCACAAACTCATACGAGTAATTATTTAGAATTTTTTACAGCATTTTATGTAGTTAATGCACTATATGGATACCCAACAATCACACCACATACAACTACAGAAGTTGTTAGAGAAAGTGAATTTAGTAGAATCTGACCCTATTTTAAAGGCAAGGAAATAGATCGAGGAAGCACAAAACCATATGGGATAAAAGTGACAGAACAAAAACTACATTTCAGATTTTCCTCCACCCCCATTTAGCACACCTCCCTTAGACCATGTTACTTTATTACTCAAGTTGGACTTGATAATTACTGTTGAGAAAACCGTTGAGAAAATAAGGGGATACTACAAGCAAAGTCTCACTACATGTAAAGTGGCTGTATAAACTGATTTACTTGTTTCAAATAAATTAGTATATTTCTGCATCTCACCCAAACTAGATCTGCCTCATGTGGTGAGGCAACTCCTCTGGTGCAACTTGAGGCGATTTCCTCTTGTCTTGTTACCTTTTACTTGTGAGAAGAGACAGATGTCCAGCTCACTGTGACCTCCTTTCAGGTAGTTGTAGAGAGTGATAAGGTTATCCGTTAGTTCCCTCAGCTGCTCCTCGTCAGACTTGTGCTCCAGATCCTTCACCAGCTTTGTTGCCCCTCTCTGCACTCATTCCAGCACCTCTATATCCTTCTTGTTTAGTGATGGACCAAAACTGAACACGGGATTTGAGGTGTGGCCTCACCAGTGCCAAGTATAAGGGGAGGATCACTTCCCTAGTCCTGCCGACCACACCGATTCTGGTACAAGCCAGGAAAATTATTAACGGTATTTAAGAAAGTGCAACAGGATAGAGAAATTACCACAGGTTGTCCTGGCATCTTAATGCAACGTCTGATAATAGAATATGTTCAGCACTTCATGTTACTGTCAGAAAATGACTGCAAATAAGGTTTAAAATGTAAACTGTAATGAGGGAAAAATAAGGGCGAAAAGAGTTAAATCATGGGTTGAGAGAATAAAACCAAGTCAACTGTGGAGGCAGACATTGAGGAAGAAAAGAAGAATCATCAGCCCTGAAATATAAAGAGCAATATCATGTTAAATAATGGGTATCAAAAGTGTGTGTATACACACACATGTATAAAATATAGAGAATTATATGTGTGGAGTTTGTTGTAAGTGAAAATAAACTATAGCTTCTTGCTGCGCAAACCTGGAGCAACTTTTTGCAACATACATTTGCAGGACCAAAAATCCAGCTGAATATCAAGTCATAACGAAACTGAAAAAAATAATAATCTGAATTTTAATTACGTGGAAATGGAGACATTTATATCTGGGCTTTGGCCTTTGTACAGTCAAATATAAAAGCTGGTTCTAATGCTATGCACTGGAAGCGACACCCCCGAAAACTCCCTCATGGTAATTTGTACATCCAAAGCCTCTCTGTCACTCACTGTGTGGCATGCCCAAGCCACCATGGCTTCACCCAGCTAAATGCACAGGAAGTCAGCAGAGTTATTTTACTCTGTATTTTAAAGGCTGCTGTAGTCAACAGTGTGTAAACAATAGGGAAAATTCTGCCTGAGAGTAACAAGAAACTGAAATTTTAAAACTGAATTTCAGTACTCATATCTTTTTACCTGCAATGTCAGGAACAAATCTTTCAGTTCTGGAAACAGACATGAGATACCTTTTCCTAAACATTTTCAGTTGGGATCTAAAAGTGCCTTTTAGCATAATTTCACAATGTGCAAGGCTCACACTATCTTATTTTCTGCTTGAAATCTGAAAAAAAAAAGTCTCAACCAAATTTGGTAGATGGCCAAAAGTCTCAAACCCAATTATGGTCACAGAAGGTTTGTGTGTGTAGCTTGAGAAAAATCCCAGCTTATTGTCTCAGTGACAGGAGACAGATTCTTGACTTTGCAGCAGCCTGCTCACAAGTCACTGCATGTGATGGCCAGTCCATCAGTGTGTACCCAGCCTTTTGGTGACTTGGTATATCACAGAGGAAGAAAATAAAGCCTTGTGAAAATAATAAAGGGATCTTGTAGAATTCTGCAGTTTTGGCTGCCGATTTTATTCTAATAATTCAGTAGAATTTGGCTAATAGAGGATATTTATCAGAACTTAATGACTACCTTAAAATGTAAGTGATATCATATAGTGCAGAACAGGGAATTACACACTGAAATCAAGTATATGTCCTTGTAAACTATCCAAAGCACAAGATGCCTTTTGTCTGTAAGAATGTCTGTTCAATGTGATGGCGTTGGTCAACAGGACAGCTTTTCCCAAGGAAACTCTTGTCCTCAACTGCCGTTTCTCAACAACTGCTTAAGGACTTTCCTTCTGTCTTACCAATCACCCCATTTTCCTAGCACCACCCACTTCACTTTTGGGGTCAGATTCTCAATGGGCTTTAGATACCTGATTTCCTTTGAAGGAAAGAGTGGTTAGATGCCCAAATGCCAGGTGTATCTGGGTCAGGGTCGCTGCCTCTGCCTGAGCACAGCCCCTTTCAAGGCTACTGAAGCTACTGGCTGCCCCTGAGCCTCAGATGTACCACCTCCGCCCTGGAGCCTGAGGGTCTGGCACAGCTGTGTTATGCAGGGAGGGGAAGAGGCCACGCACTCCATATATGAGCTGAATCTGGGCCCAAGATTATGCCCTGTCTTGGGCATGCTTTCCACCTCAGCTGCAACCTGCTCCTGCCTCTCCGTACATCCCATGGAGGTTGAGAATGTGGGATGAAAACTGGGCAAAGAGACAAATGGCATTGCAGTAGTGGTAGGTACAGAGCTTGTACTCCAGCCAGCTCTGAACAGAGCAACTGTTGCAGTTTCACGAGCCAAATAACCCCAGTGGGAAACAAAAGCCCCATCCCCTCAGTCTTCCCTGAGAGCTGAACTTCAAGGAGCCCAAAGGAAGGAAAGCACCAGCAACTGACTAGCCCTGCTCATGTCTACACCAGTTTGGCTCTGCACAAACTANCAGTCAACGTGCAAAATTATTCCTCTGGGATGATCACACAGAACAAACGAAAACCTCAACCCTGAATCCTCCAGTGCTGTGGGGTATCCTTGTTTCAAGGAGCAAAGTCTCTTGCTTAAATGCAGAATAGAAAATGGAGGGCTTCATAAAATGTAAGTCTTGGATAGCATGCTTTGCACATACCAGATTTAAAATATTATTTATTTTAAATTAGTGACCTCTAGAAAAAGAAACAAACCAAAACAAAAAACCCCCAACAAAATAAAACTGATAGCAAAGGGGGTTGTGATTTGGATGGAATGGGAGTTGGTGCACCAGAGAATAAGAAACTTCAAAATTGGCTACCAAAGAAAGAAGTTTATTTTGTTTGTTGAGGTCTTTAATAGGTTTAAGTCGATGTATTTAGGTATGTGAAATAAAGAATAGTCATTAAAAAAAGAGAAATAATGGAGCTGCAGAAGGTGCAGGTTGTTCGGATGTATCAGGAAATGTGCACAGCAAATTACATTATTCTCCAGGGAAAGAGAGACAAATACAACATACAGAAATACACAGAAATCAGTTTTCCTATAGGAAATATTCCTTACCTTCCACAGTCTTGCTCTAATTAGAAAGTGTATCATAGTGAGTACCAGTTGCAAAGCAAAAAGACAAAAAAGAGGTTATAGTAATTTTAAAAGTCTAAAGCTGGTTTGTAGTTGAGAGGGAAAGATACAAAGATGATGAAGGAAAAGGATGCAAAGTTACGGGAAAGTTCATTATTGAGAAAAATAAAGTAAAGAATTCTTTGGTTTTACATAAAAGGTGGAATTTTCCCTGTTTTAAAATAAATTCTAAAATTCACATTAATTTCTGTGAGATCAGGTTTTCATTTCAGTTAATTCAGTGTACGGCATTTAACGGCCCTGCAGATGTACTGTGGAGAGCTCCTCCTTAAAGCCAGGCCTACGCCGGTCAGAGCCAGATGGACACTATGTAGATAATATTTTCTTTTTCTTTTTTTCTTTCTCTCCTCCTCTATCGAAGTGTAGGGACAATCAACTGGTTTAGGAAAATACTTGATTTCTGCATCTCACATTAATCGATTTGGTCAATCTGCTTTGCAATCCTCCACTGAGCACAGTAAATGAACCCATTCAAGTAGGGGGGGAAAAAAAGAAAGAAAGGAAAAAAAAGAATTATGGAAAAAGCCGCTATTTTCTCAGGTGGTCGGAGGTGTTTTTACAGCGGGGGCTGCTAAGGAGGGGTGCCGGGCAAGAGCGCGGCCAGAGCCCCGACGGGACGGTCGGACCCAGCCCCGGGGTATCCTCAGCGGGCCGGGCCGCCTCTCGGGCAGGAAACCCCGCGGTCCCTCTGAGGCTGCGGCTCGCCAGGAGCAGTCCGCTCCCCGCTGCACGGCTGCCTCCACCGGCTTCCGCGGGTGGCGGAGCCGCCATACGGGGGCCACGGCCACCGCGCCCCCACTTCGCCTGCTCCAGAGGCTGCGGGGACACGGTCAGGGTCCCGGGCTCCTCACTCTCCTAACCTGGAGTTAGGAGTTTCACATGAGCCGCAACCATGGCTGGTCGTCGGCGAATGAGCTGGAAAGTGCGCTGCGAGCAGCGTGGAAACAAGCACAGATTTTAAGTTNCACAGATTTTAAGTTTTTTTGTTTACCCTCTTGGAAACGTGAAAATTCATTTAAACAGGCGGGAGGCTGGGGGAAGCGAAGTGTTTCGGTAGATTTATCTGGAGGGACGAGGTGGCTGGGCACACGCAGCCATGCCGTCGGGCTCACGGAGGCCAACAAGGTCTCATCCCGTGGGCCCACAGAGACGGGCGCATGGCGGGGCAGATCCTGCTATAGGGCCCCACCACATGTGCGGGCGGAGCACACGCGTGGGCCCTGCCGTGTACTTGTTAACAGCCCCGGAGAAATGATTGCCCCGGCTCTTCCCCGCGGATACCGTCGGGGAAGAGGCGGCTCTCGGTGGGACACCAAGGACTCCCGCCGTAGCGGCCCGTACAGAGAGGTGAGCGGCAAACCCACCAGGTCCAGGGATGTCTTCCCCAGGGGAACGGCAGGCCCAGGGTTCCGTGGGTAGACACGCAGGAGTCTGGCTGGAGAGAGTGAAATCTGAACCGGCAGATCCCGAAATGAGGCCCAGCAGCCAGAGCTGAAAAGCGTCCAAGTCTGTCTCAAGCAAAGCAAGAGATGAAACATTTCAGGTTATTACATTCTGCCTTTGAAGCAAACCGTTTCCCGCAGATAACAATGCGTAGGTATATTTAGACAGCTCGGCTCGTCCAAGGCAGAATGTGTCTTGCGCTATTTGAGAAAAACCCTAAGAGTAAGTGCAAATATTTGACGCTGAAGAGCTCTCAAGGCTTGGAGAGTACCATTTACTTATTTCTACACATCAGTGTGGGCTTAGGATGTTAAATAGATTAAAAGGCTAAGAGAGGTCACTGAAGTAGACTCTCTTTCTCTCATCCTGACTTTTTTTCCTTGCAAAGTTTTTGCACTTTCTTTAGAGTGTCCTTGGCAAACTCCTCTTAAGAGCCACCTCGGGTACTGTATAAGTTCGTGGCGCTCTGAACCCCGGCCCCCTCGCCTCCTCTAGTCGACCCCCCCGAGACTCCTCTCCAGCGCAGGCATTCAGCAAATATTTGCCTGCGGGGTCAAGATATTAATAAGCTCTTTTCGGTCGCCTTTTATACACGGGGCGCTCGGGAGTGCGGGGCAGCGACGGCGCTGCCGGCCGGGCCTGGGCAGGTGAGCGTGGCTGTACCTGGCAGCGGGGGGGCCGCGTCCCCCAGTCCCCCCGCCGGGCGTGGGCTGCCCCGGCGGTGACACGGGCAGTCGGGGCCGAAGGGGACACAGGGGCGACCGCGGGAGTAGCCGCTCCGCCGAGGACGGGCACGTCGTTTCAATTTAATCTCATTTAAAAAGACGTAACTAATAAATTTGTATGGACGGGGCTGCCGGAGACGTAAAGCAGAGTCGATAGTGGTTCAATCCCATTGAACCCTATTGAAAACCATGACAACAAGGAACAAGCTCCGATTTATCCCGGAGAGTTAAAGCACATTGTGGGAAGGCGTCAATCACCTATTATTCCAGATCTGAACAAATGCAAAATCTTGACTGGAACAAATGCTTCCAACAGGTCCGGGACATAGGGCTACATTTCCCTTTTGTTCACGGCCTAGCAGTTGGCATGTATTTGTGCTCCCCTCGCTCCGACCACCCAGGACGGCTGGGAGGCTGTGCTCGGAGCTGGGAGATAACTACTGTCACCAGGCACGCTTGATAGGTGGCTGCAGTAATCACGGCCTGGGAATCGTTTATATGGAGCCTGTCCAGTCCCGAAGAAATATGCGGGAAGTTGGCCAAATGGAGCCTTGTGCCCCGTTCATCTTGCCCACAAATCTCGCCGATATAAATCTCACCTCTCCCTTGTCGTTATTACTCTATTGACGTTTTCCCCGAGAAGTGTAACTGCTCCCAGAAGCGACACCCAGACCAGGGCGGGGAGGGGCGCTGGCGGCCGGGGGCACGCGGGCAGCGGGTCTGGGGGGCGAGAGACGGGCTGGATAGATATAATCTATACACAATAGCTTATAGATGCCTGTTTGGACAGGGAAATTAGAACCGACAAAGCGGTCGGAGAGAAGAGTATCTCCGCTTGTATCTGAATTTCTCTTTCCAGGCGCGCAGTGCATCGCCGCAGGGTTTCGCGCCGTTCCCCCGTCGGGGATGAGCTGTGCGAACCTCGGCCCGTGTTCAAAGGAAAGCTGATCTGCTCGGGTGAGGCTGGATGTCTCCTTCCCTCCAGACTTTGCTCCATCCAGCTGGACTCGCCTCCCAGTGCTTTCCGAGGCGTGCGCCGGTCCGTCCAGCGAAAGCGGCGGGGAGCTGTGGGGAAGGCCGCTGCGGCGGGCGGCTGGGGAGCGTGTCCCGCCTCCGCCCTCTGCGGTCCCACGGCTTGAGCCACGCTGCGCGACCCGCGTGAAACATCGCCCCCACCGGCCACTTCTACCGCTGCCCTGCGGCTGGGGACCGAGCCCTGTCACTGCGGGTTTGCATTTGAACGGCACGCCGAACTGCTTGTTTCTGTATTTTCCTAAAAGTCCTCGGCGGCCACCGGGGCTGGGCAAAGCCCGACCGCATCTTCGCGGGGGGACGGGGCCGCCCTGTGAAAGGCTGAGGGGAGGAGAAGCTGCGAGAAGGTGCTTGTCCGGCGGAGCTGCCGCCGGGCGTCCCCGAACCAGTGCCCAGACAGTGTCAGCCCTCTCCTCCGTGAGGGCGCCGGTCCTCGGGTTCGTTTGCTGCCTCTTTCGGCACATGAAGCAGCGGTCGGCGGGGACGGCGCGGATAAGTAGACTCGCCATGTTTGATCTTTTCTCCCTCACCCCAGCTGAAGTCGTTTCAGTCACTCGCATACCCCGCCCGAGGGGATATTCCCCAACACAAACTGGTGATTAAAAAAACCCCCAAATCTCC
>WEIT01011435.1:93713-109224 GCA_013389985.1 Dryoscopus gambensis
CGGGACGAAGCCGGCCGGGGCCACCGTCCCCTCCGCCGGCCTCACCCGAGGGTGAGGATGCCGCGTGAGGCGCGAATTTTGTAAAACCTCCGCTCCTCCTCCTCCTGTTCGAGAGATTCCTTGTTAAAAATTAATGATCATCCTAGCGACCTAGTGTATTTCAAAATAGCTGACTCTTCCAGTGACTAATAAAATGATTTTTGGCAAATAAATTTTTCCCGGCGGAGAAGCGTAGTTTTGACCATTGGGACTGTTTTGTAGGATTCCCTCCTGTGCTATAAAAGCTTACATACTCACCTTGATAGCGCCAGTCGGATTTGACTTTCGTTTATTTTATCCACATGCACCAGTAAACGGCAAATAAAGTTTGCTGCAAGCCTCTCACTGTAAATGCGGTGATATTTCCTACAGGAAGCGTGAGCCCAGAGTCTCCTGCTCGGGAGATTCCCGCTCCCCACGACTTTGTGTTTTAAGTGGTGATGTCTTCCATAGAGCCGCTAAGGCAGGATCCAGAATTAAGCCAATCTTTCCGTTAGCCTGAAACCATTCCAAATTTCGACTGGGGAAGGATAGCCAAGAAAATTATGTTTTGAAACGATTTGATAAACTATCCATTTTATTATTTTGGGGTGAAAATACTAATATATATTTTCTGCCAACTGCCAATGAGGGAAAAGCCCCAACCCGCCCCCCCCCGCCAACAAAGCTAAACCCAGGTCCCTGAAATATGGACTAGACCGGCTGGTTCCATCCCGCTGACGGCACCTGTGGACCACAAACGTAGAGGGAATATTTAGGGGCAAAGACCCCACAGGGACTGATGCAGACAACCTGGCTGCCGAGGAAAGGCTGTCGAGGGAAAGGGACCGGCAGAAGATATTTGGGTGGGATTTTTATTACGTATTTTTAAATTTATTTTCTGGAAGGGGATAACTTTGGACAAAATATGCCCCTGCGATGTGCTGTGCTGTCTACACGTCCCGGGGAGCTCACGGAAAGTGAAGCTGCGAGGTGCTGCCGTCTCAGACGAGGAAACGACCAAAAGCACACACCGGTTTCCGTGGGTGATTTTGGCCCCCTCCCCCGTCAGAAGGGCCCCGCTCTCCTCCCAGCCCTACATTACCCAGGGCTGCACACCCTCCACCTGAGTGGCTCGGTGTCTCATCTGTCCTCAGTGCGGGAGGATCAGACACAGCTACAGCGCAGGCCAGGGAGAATGAAGGGACGCCAGTCCTCCCACCTGCATCTCCTTCCCTGCTTGGACAGGGGGCCATGTGCTAAGGCGGAGGCGCAGAGCGGATCAGGCCTCTGGGCTGTGCGGGAAGGACCTGGGGAAACATAGCTGCTGTGTCACCTGGGTTTCGTTTTATTGGTTGGTTGGCTGGTTGTTGGGTTTTGATTTTTTTTTGTTGTTGTCGTTGTCTTTCCCTCTCCTCTTTCCCTTTATCTTTCCTCCTGCCATCCGAAATCTTTTTTTTCGTCTCAGCTGCTGGCCACCTTGTCTCCCATATGGATGGGGTTATCTTAGAAGAATCTCCCAGAGAATCGCTCCTTAAACCTCCTTTTGTCTTGGGGGCTGAAAAGAGCATTGTTGTGCATGAAAAGGACCTAGACAAAATCCGAACTGTTTCAATTCAGGACTGTTTAATCAGTCCCTAGTGACAATTTTATGGGTTTTAGGCGGTACAATAGCATCTTTTAAAACCTTGTGGCCTTCATGAAAACAAAGGGCTTGAATTTTATGGGCTTACAACTCCAATTAGAACAGTGCCAATGTGTATGGGAGATTATCAAATTTGTATCATAAAACCCCTGTATAATAAATGATTACTGGAAGCTGGGGAGGGGCAGGAGGAGAAAGGACCCAGACTTCAAGCAATGGACTTTGTCGCATGTAGTTCTAAAAGTACAGATGCTGCCCTCTGTTCTAACCCTTTGTGACCCAACTATGCAGCAGGATCGTCTGTGGAAATAGTGTGATAACGTCATTAGAAAAGGAAACAAAGACAGTGGGGCAAGACAGCTCCTCCTCAGCACAAATCTACCCTCCATCAGCTTGCCGAGTGTTTGCAGCATCCCACCTGGAAGGGTCCTTCCCTGGCTCCTCGCTCATCTGAGCTGCTGTCCTGTCCAGCAGCCCACACACCGTCATAGGCAGGCTCTGTAAAATATGAGGGCTTCCTTAAATTACGGCTTTTATGAGCTACTGTACAGCCTGGTAATGACAGAGGATGTTCCTTCCCAATCCCAGGTTGCAGTGATTTTCTCTGATCAGCAGCTGCAATGTCACAAAATGTGCGATTTGTGAGCGTTGCCTTTTACCAAGCCCAGGAAATGGAAAAGATGCGATTCCCAGGCACTGGCAAAGGCTGACGAGGTGCTTTTGCAGGCTGAGAGAAGTCATCTCAACAGGGGTGCAGGGAAGATGGTAGAGTCATGTTCCCGCGTGGAGAAAAGCAATCCCCTTAATTTAATGCATCCAAGTAGAAAGAAGAATGTATTAAATAATGAGACAATTCAGTAGTCTATGGAGATTTACAGTAAAAGAAAAAGTTCTGTGAAGAAGATAGGGTGGGACTGAAAATATTATTTTTTCCTGACAGAAACAAATTAATCTGTCTAGATTTTAAGTGCATTTAGCAAGGAAAAGAGTTAATTTTACCAGTGGTTAAGCTGTATCTAGGAGATACTTCTTAACAAGTGCCACTGATAACAGCTTTAGGGCAAGAGAACCCTAGCACCTTTTAGTGTATTTTCTGTTACTTTGGCTTGTTTTTTGATAAGGCACAAAATCATGTCAGTTGTTGGTTTAGATTTTTTTGTCTCCTCCTCGAAGTGGTGAATGCACAGTTTCTGCCTTTTTTCTTTCCTTTTCCCCACCAGGTCTCACTGTGACTTTCACCCTGCAAACAGGCCTGTGAATTTCACTGAAACTAATGAATAAGCATACCATGATGAAGATCTAAATGCCATCTTCAGCTAATGAAAAGCATTGCTAACATCTTCAAACATATTCCTGGGTGCTTTATTCTTAGTCAGTAAATAAACTATTGACTTTGAAGAGGCCCAGAGCTGTTTCAGTGGGAGCCCCTGGGCACATGTTTGTTAACTCAGAAGTAAGGCACTAAAACAAGTCACTAGGTTGCCTCTAGTTTTGGACAATAGTTCTGAAAGAGCATATGATGAAGCCTCTTTGTGATAGTTCATGAACAAGTTGCGCGTGTCCTTGCCAATGCATATCCATCGTTAGTCTTTGTATATACACACACCATGCATTTTAAAAATTACAACAGATGAAAAACATCGCTTCTGAAGCAGAACTCTGCCATGCTCCAAATTCTCTTGTCACTGACTTAGGAAAGGCTCCTGGCAGCCTTGCAGTATGCAGGTCTTGGTTAATGACTCATCTGAACTGTGTTGCTAACTAAGTGCAGGTCAGGTCTGTCGAAACTTTTGGAATTTCAGCCCCTTGTACTTCCTAGCATTTGACAGGAATAAGCCTTCCACCTTTGCTTAGAGCCCAGCTGATGCTCTAGGATCGCAGTGAGTTCACTTTACTTTCAGAAACAGATGGTGCCGAACTCCATTCGTGGAGAAGCACAGTTCTGGCTCTCCCTATACTCAGTGACCTTCACAAGTTGCAGTTCATTGTTTAAGATAGTGTCTTACTGGACTTGAGTGCCTGATAGCTGCTGCTTCTTGAAAAGATGGGAACAGCTAAGATACCAGGAATAGCAGTTTCTGAGCTTTAGTAATGGTACTCAGCCTTTTCTTCAAAAGCCTAGATAGTGCAATTTCTGTTTCCTCAGCCAGTACTTCCAACCCTTGAGCACAGAACCAGTCCCAGACATACTGGCCATCAGGTAGTGAACTCTTTCCAGAATTCCTGCCATAAACAAAGAACTGCAAAACAAAGATTCCACTCCACTTACTAGACATTGAAAAAAATCAGACAAAAATTCAAGTGCCACCAGTATCAGCAATGGCAGAAGGATCCCAGCCACCTCATGTAACTTTCAGGAGGCTTCTGACTCACTGTGCTGGTTTGGGCTGGGATAGACTTAATTTCCTTACAGTAACTACTATGGGGCTGTGTTTTGAATTTGTGCTGGAAATGGTGTTGATAATATAGACTTCTTGTTATTGCAGAGCAGTGCTTGTACTGCATCATGGTCTTTCCTGGTTTTCATGCTGCCCTACCAGCAAGAAGGCTGCGGGTACACAAGAATTTGGGAGGAGATACAGCTGGAACAGGTGACCTGCACTGATCAAAGGAGTATCCCACGTCATACGGCATCATGCTCAGCATGTAAAGCTTGAGGAAGAAGGAGGAAGAGGGGTTCAGAGCTCTGGAATTTGTCTTCCCCAGTAGCTGTTATATGAGATGGAGCCCTGATGAACACCTGCCTGCCCATGGGAAGTAGTGAATTAATTCCTTGATTTGCTTTGTTTGTGTGAGTGACTTTTGCTTTTCCTCTTAAACTGCCTTTATCTCAACCCATGAATTTTCTCGCTTTTTTCCCTTCAGTTCTCTCCCCCATCCCATCAGTGGTGGAATGAGCAGCTGGCTGTGTGGTACTTAGCTGCTGGCTAGAGTTAAACCATGGCACTCAGTTTAAAGTGAACTCCCTAGGGGAAAGGAGGCAATGGATGGAAAGTTCCCCATAGCAGAAGAGTTGCTTTATGCTCCTCAAGCATAGAACTCAAGTAACACTCAGGAACAAAGTAGCTCAGATCAACAGTAACACTATTAAAATGATTTTTAAAAAATCACACATATACTAGGTGTAACAAGCCTAAGAGATCTCTGTCTGCCACTAAGCACAGATTACTGAGCTATGAGATCAGGTTGCTTTTTATCATGTTCAGGCTTACAATTGCATTCTAAATGGTGAAGGGAATCAGCTCTCTAGACCAAGGATGTTGGCAGTTGTGCCAGTTTTCATCCTGTTTTCTCCAGTGCTTTTCTATTTAAAAGAGGTCATAAAGTGTTCTAGAAAAAGCAAAAATCTCTCCAGAACACATCTATAACTTTTTCAGGACCAATATGGAGAAAAGTTCATTTCTGACACCCACAGGATTCAGGCTGCCTTCCTGAATAAAAGGAGACCTAATAACTTACTTCTTCACAGGCCTTTGCTCAGTCTAGTTCTTAAACTTCAGAGTTAGATATCCTCTTTAGAATCTGACAGAATTTGGTTCTGGATGAGGACTACTTTAAAAGAGAAAAGAAACAGAGACACAGGAAAAAGACATAAGGAAACAGGTAATAACAATGAAAAGACTAGATCTCCTGAGCACTTTTGGTGCACAGGGTGTATTTCAAGGGATTGCCCACGCTGCTTTTGAACAGTCAGCAAAATTCCTCAGAGGCATCTCCCATGAAGGACAATCCTGCTCATTAGTTCATAGTAAGGGCAAAAATTATTCTTGACATTCCCTACAGTCACAGTGTTTGACTTTGCAATATTCATTTGCAGGAAGCATCCAACTTATTACACTGGGAATGTAGTTTTCCTCTTATGCCCTTATTTTCCTGTTTGAATGGATGGGATTTGGTATTAAGCTAATGGCTTTATGATATTCAACATTAATCATGATTTTACTAAATCATAAATAAAGCCACTTAAAAACATACTAAAGTATCAATCTGGAGAGAAAAAAATTCCTTCTGTTGTTTGTGTGCATTCATGCAGAGCTCCTAATTGGACACATCTACTTTCTGCAAAATGCAGTATCATTCATGATGATTGCTTTGCCATCACGCTTCAGAAAATGCTTCTTCTTCTGCAAGCTGGGCATCAGTTGGGAGGTCCTCCTGATCTCTTCCATTTCTCTGTTGCTTTCAGGGAGCTTCACGTTGTCAGACATCCTTTTGTGCTATTTGTACACACAATGAAAAGGTGGATGTGACTGTTTTTACTCAGCTTTTCCCTTTACTTCTCCTACACTGGCCTCAGGATGCTATTATTGGGATTCTTAATGTTGAAGTTCTGCCTTCATCACAAGTGTTTCTTCTGTGCATGGTTTACCTGCCTTCTACTGGTGGCTGACATTGTGTAAATATTCTTCTTTCCCTCATATTTTCTTTTTTTAAACCAGTAATTTAGCACTCTATTTTCTTCACACGTGTCTAATATGACGATCTTGAGGACATAATTTTACCACTGCATAACCTTCAGACTCAGTTAACCAACCAGTTTTCACAGTACCTGTGTGTATGTGTGTGAATACTTCAACATTTTTGTATTCAAATTTGGCTACTGAAAAATAACTTTATCTGTGCTTCAAAGAAACCTAGACTTTATGACTGGTTTTGGCTTTGAGTACTATAGTTTAAATATTCCTTTGGCAATAGAGGGTTGAGGTTTGAGTGCACTGAAATTTCAAGATATTACAGGAATACTGTTCTGGTGTTTACATTTTAAAAAGATGTTGAAGCACTCAAGAGCAATTGTGGAAGAACTGCAGGAAAGGTAAAAGCTTGGCCATCATCCCGTGGAGTGAAGGTTGGGGTAGGTGTCCTGTCTATTCTAGCTTACCAAAGAGACTGGTGAACCAGCCTAAGTTAAAGCACTCACACAGCAAACATAATCTTGGGCATAAAAGGCCTTTCTCTTCAGCTGGCAAAGTGTAATGAGGTCCAATAGTTAGACAAAACCTACTCTAAAATTTGTCGCAACTCCTAACCAGTAGAATAATAAGGCCTTTTTAGCAGGATTTGGTGACAAAATCCCTGATTGAAAAAATTTAATGGGATATTTGAACAAAAATATTCTCATTTAATCATAGATGTTGGCCTTGTGCTGAGAATGAATTCCAGAAATCCCCATGGCTCATAGTGTATTAGAGATGACAGTGCTTGGTCAGAACAAGCCCTTCTTGACCTTTATGTATGAACACTTATATTTGCTACCTGGTGGACTTCAGGTACCAGAATAGCCTCTGTCATCAAACCATGCAAATTATCATCATCCTTGGGCTACTTTGCTTTCAGATAATCACGAAAGAACCCAATCAATCAATCAATATCAAAAAGAGGGTTTTGCATGAGAGCTAGAAAGCTCTTCAATGCTACAGTTGCCCATGCCAGCCACCAGGTAAATGGCTTGCCTAGAAGAGTTGCTGAATTTGGGGCAGATGCTACTGTGAGGGTAGTGGTAAGGCTGAGCAACAGACCAGGCTCTTGTTTGTTGCATGGCGTGGCCCCACAGCCCACACTGCTGAGGGCAAGTGCTGGCTCTCCTAGGCTGCTTGAAAAACCCGTGCCCAGCTGCACATAACATTCCATGTCTCTATTTCTAGCAGCACCCACCTGTAGTTTCCAGGTATCCTAAGGCAGTGACAATACCAGAAGGCCAGATCCACACCCTTCTCCCCAGCACCTCCTCTCCTGTGCTATGGCAACATGAAAATCACCCATGCTATCTTAAGTCTCCTCTCGGTCACTGTCCTTTCTCCCTACGGCACTGACTTCACAGAAAATGGGGGCTGCTAAGGACATCTTCAGACTAGGTTTCCAAGGGCATCTTGTCACAGCTGGGAAAAGAGATGAAAAATCAGGAGGCTGAGGAAATGCATGTGTGACTCTCTTGCTTTTTCTTTTCTCTTCCCTTGCTCTCTCTCTCCACCATCAGGCTGTGGAATCAGGCCAGTAGTTGCTCCTAACAGCCTTGCTTTGCATTTTTCACTATTGTCACTGTATCAGCCAATCATGTAAAAAAATGACATATTGACTTGGCAGGTGATTCTGTTTTGAACATGATTAAATAACTTTTTATTGTCATCTTCAAAGCATTTTTATGGTCATTTACTGAGTGAAAGGGGCTCTGATTTTGTGAGTATCTGCCAGAATATGTTTGATCCTGTCATCATTTCTTCAGAAAATCACGCGCCTGTAGCTAGAGCGCAAGATATGGTAAGTGCATGAATCGTCCATTGCTCTCTGCACTTACAACACTGCCTTCATTGTCAATGATAACAACAGCAGGGGAGAGATCTTGGGAGTTAAACTACCTGCTGTTTTCTCCTTGATGTTTGAGCTCTTGGATGCTGCATGAATCTCAGAGATACAAGGAGTCACTTCTTTGTTGATGCCCTATTTTATGGGTTGTTTAAACGTGGTGTGCTGTTGTAATTAGAGCTGACTAGAAAGGAGGATTTCCATTTCACAGGAGATGCTGGGTGTTTTGTTGTGCATCAGCTCGGCAGAATTACAGCACTGATGGAGACCTGGGCCGTGCTTTGCTGCTGCTCTTGGAGCTGCTCTGCGGACTTCCCTTGGACACCCAATTTTAAGTTCCCATCAAGCTCCCACATACTGAACAGAATTCACATGTACCCCTCAAATTTCCCAATTCCACTGATTCAGCATTTTGTTGCAAAAAACCAGTTAGAGCACTCACTGTCAGCATGATCTATCTATGCAACAGCCTTCATTGACCTTCATCTGGGCTTACAGTTTCTGTGCACATCAAAATAGAAGTACTCCTTGCTAGATGAGTTAGGCTAGTAATATTGTGTGCATGAAGCAAAGAGAGTTACAAGTAGCACATCTTTGTTTAAATTTAGCAGTAACCAGCTGGCCACATTCTGTAGGAAGCAGGAAGGGAGGAATCACAGGGAGGAAGGGATCTGATGAAAAATCAAGCACAGGCTATAAAAACATTTCTCTAAAATGGCAGCATAATGAAAAAGGGATGCCAAGCAAAGAGCTTACTGATCATCTGTGTATCACTCATAACATACTCCAGCTAGCTCAGCCCTTGGTTCAGAGGGGACATGCAGGTGTTGGGAAGGATCGCTTCCCACACATGGTATTTTTTGCAAGATTCTTTTCCACAGACAAAACTTATCTGTACTTCATTAACACCCTTTGAGACAGGCTGTTAAAATGCCAGGTGAAAAAGGCAGAAAGTTGAAGAAAATGAGTGTCAGCATTCCTGAGAACAACCAAAATGAGGCTGAAAGCAGAGGTTTGACTCTCCAAAAAAGCCTGTGGACTAAGTGGTTTCATCTTTCCCTCATTTTAATGTCCTTTAGTCCCCCAGTACTTCTGCTCCTTAACTATTGCTCTGCCATCTGTGTTTCTTTCAATGCTGGCTGTGCCAGAACCTCCCTTTGACAGCCATTACTTCTGCTCTCATAAAATAATTAACAGAGAAATGAAGCTCATATAAAATCAGTTCTCATGGAACAATTTGGAAGACAAAAGAGACAGTTAATAATAACAATGACCTTTGATATTGAAACAAAACAGCTCCTCATATCAGGAAGGCAAAACCCTTTGCTTTCAGGACTTCTTTCTTTTGGTTGGGAATGTAAAAGGAAGGAGAATGTACAAGATATCTAACACTCACATGAGTATATCTAACTGTATTGGGTCTGAGCTGGAGTTAATGGTCCCCATAGCAGCCCCCACGGTGCTGTGCGATGCATCGGTAACTAGAAAGGTGTGGGTAACACTCCAGTGTTTTGGCTACTGCTGGGCAGGGCTGGCACAGCATCAGTGATGTCTCTCCACATGCCCCCCCCAACCAAGGTACTGAGAGTGGGCGAGATCCTGGGAGGGGGCACAACCAGGCCAGCTGATCCAAATTGACCAAAAGGATATTCCACACCATATGGCGTCAGCTCAGATATAAAAGCAAAGGCAAGGAGGAGGAATGGGGGGGGGCATTTGTTATGTACAGTGTCTGCCTTCTCGAGCAACCACTACAGGTGCTGAAGCCCTGTTTCTCAGGAAGTGACTGAACATCACTTATTGATGGGAAATCGAGAATAATTTTTTTTCTCTTTGTGTATGAGCATGCAAACTTTTGCTTTAGCAGACTGCCTTATCTCAACCTATGAGTTCGTTTTTGTCTTATTTTCTCTCCCCTGTCCAGCTGGGATGGGGAGCGGTAGAGCAGTTCGGTGGGCACCTGGCATCCGGCCAAGGTCAACCCACCATGCTAATGAAGGAATATTTCTGTCTCTACTACTGTGTTTATGTTTATGAGCCTATGCCACAGGTTCAAGATCATGCTAAAAAATATTAAAAATCAATGAGTCAGATCTCAAAAATCATGATTCCAGTGTAAAGAATCATGAGATTTAAAGAAAAAGGGATAACCTTTTTGCCTCCCGGCTTCTGTTTGAAGAACAATTTTGTTACATTTTAAATGTTTTTGATCTATTTTGCCTTTTCAGAAGAGATCTTTAAGCTCAGTGAGAACTAAAACAGCATGTGTTTGCATATGTTGTCATTTCATCATTTGACCTCAAGGACTGGGATGCTGAAAATACTACAGTGGCAGACCTGTGAAAATCATGTGTTGATGAATTCTATATTTGCAAAGGCCTGCTATAAAATAATCTGCCCCTTATGTGGCTAGCTGTGGTGGAAAGGTCCCTTCAGCCTTAGCCTTACCTTTAAAAGCATCATGAATCAGCTATTCAGATGGTGCTCATCACCGTAGCAGCAGGAACATCTCTATGCATGCATGCATCCATCCATCCATCCATCCTCACCCAGCTGAGGGTTTGACCTGATTAATTTAATCATCTGGCATTGATGTATACATATCATATGTTTTCTCGCCTTCAAATTTACACAGCTCTAGTCCATAGCCTTTGACTAATGTGCTATCTTTATTTCTCAGAACAGTCCTTTGACAGTGTCTGCATTCCAAATCAGCAACAGAGCTTTTGAAACAGTGACTCTCCTTCCATATATTTCACTTCAAAACCCAACTTAAGGGTATTGACCCTCTGGATTGATTGGAACAGCATCCATGAAGTTGCAGGCAAATATGCCACAAATGTGGAAAGATTCACAGGACTTTCCCTGTGTACCTTTTACAGGCCAAAAGTCACATGGCATTCCCTAAGCCCTGTAACACCTAGCCCCCTCTAGGACACTTGTACATTAGAACAAGTGTCAGACTTCTTACAGTAATAGCTAATGCCCTACTGTAAAAATAAAAAGAAGGAAATAAAGGTGAGAGAAAATGTAAACGGAAGAGAGAAAAAAGAGAACATGCATACAGAAAGGGAGAAAGCAAGAGTGTATTGTCATGGGGTAGCCATGCACAGCTCTTGGGAGATCTGGAGTCTCAGATGTGACCACTGCAGGGACAGACAATGTGCAGGTGAAATGGCTGAAGTAGCTTAAGAAATGCAGCCATTGAGTGGGTGATTTTTGTGTGCTCAGTAACTGTGAGGCAGTGCCACAGTACTAGCATTGTTCAAACACATCCTCTCGACCTGCTTCTCCGCTGCACTGCAGAGAAGGGCAGTCTGGACAGCACATTCACTGCTGACTAACCAGGGCTGGTTGGGAAGCCAGTCTTTACCTCATGAAAACTGCAGGTGATGGAGAGGTTCATCCTGGCCTGTCAGAGTATGGTACCTCCCATACTTGCTAGATCACAGGACTATCCAAAATAGGTTTCCTCCTGCTTTTCTGGTCACCCTTCTGGGCACCTTTACTATTTGACCTGCCTTTGTGAAGCCAGAGCAGCACATACAGGGTAGGTCATGTGGTGGAAGAGTCTTATTCATTATATTTGCTGAAACTTCTTTCTTAACTGCTAAATATTGTACAGAGTAAAAGCAAAGGGTCTTTTCCACCTTGCTAATCAGGAAAGAGGTAGATCTTAGCAAAGAGACAATTATGAAAATCAGGAAGCAATTTGATTGTCTGAAAACAACTTAATTAGGAGGAATATAATTTTCTTAAATGATAGTAATCATTTTCCTGGGGATTAAAGAATAGCATATCTTAACTTCAATGAAAATAACTTTAACTGTCAGAAACAAAAGCAATTTAAAAAATAATGAAAATAAGTAAGTCCATCTTACCTCAGATTCTCTTAAGCCTTCTGTGGTTTGGAATATTTTCCTTTTTTTGTTTTGTTTTGGTTTTTTTTTGGTTTTTTGTTTACTGTGTAGATATGGAACCAGTATTTATCTATAGCAGAATAACTTCTAAGCCTGTCAGCACGAGAACAGCTCCACATTGCTGTGGTAGCTGTCTAAATGTATGGCAATAAACTGTCAGAACCTCCTGCATGGGCCAAAAGAAAGGAAAAAATAGTACAGTAAGCAAGTAAATGCATTGAGGATGAAGTGTTGCTGGACATGACACACTTCAGAAATCTATCACTCAACACTGTTAGGGATGTACTTGGAAGCCTAAGCATACAGTCTAAAAGCTCCTGCATCAACCTGTAGTTTTAGAGTGATGGTTAAGGCCTATCTTGTTCAGGGAAACACTTAATCACTTGCTTAACTTTAATGAAAACCTCATGATCTGCCTCATGATTATCCAGAAGCTATTTCCTAGGATAAATATATAACAACTCTTACATACACAAATGTATTTAGGTGTCTTTTTATTTGCAAAGTTCACTCTTCAAATGCCAGGACATTCCAGAATTTAGGTAGCTGCTTGGGTTTATTTACTATAGTATCATCTTTAAGCAACTGATCACACTGAATTTCTCCTACGAAATCTCTGCCTTAGTGCACAACGTGGCTGGAATTCCTTAAGAAGGCAATTGCACAATGTTTTGTATTTTTCCAGCTCTGCACATTATTTTTCCCAAGTTAAAACATACATACATGACAGAAGGCCTTTTCTATCTCCTGTCAGTAACATGGCCAGACACTGAAACAGCCCAGAGAAGCTGTGGGTGCCTCAGCCCTGGAAATGTTGAAGACCAGGTTGGATGGGGCCCTGAGCAACCCAGTCTAGCGGAAGATGTTCCTGCCCATGGCAGGAGGGTTGGAACTAAATGATCTTTAAGGTCCTTTCCAACCCAAACCATTCTATGATTCAATGATTCAACGGCTAGATGGCTGAGCTAATCCATCAGTTTGGTGAAGGGCCATCCATTTCCCTTCCCATCCCTGGCACCCAAAGTATAGGGGAGAATGTGAGTAAAAAGGGCAACCATAAAATGCAGCCCATGGTCCTCTGAGAAATGGGCCTTTAAAAATATATTTCCATACTGCCACAGCAAAGCAGTACAGCAAGGACTGAAAAATACTGGTCCTACAGAAGGAATAGGGAAAAGATAGCTGGGAAGCAGAGTCCGAAAGAGATATAGTAAATCAGTTCAGTGGAAACTGACATACAAATACAGGGTAAAAAAAGCTACTGTAATCCTTGAATTTTGAAGAACAAGTTGGAAAGCCAGAGGAAGGGAGTGATTTCACTCCACCTCTGTTTCTAATGACAGCAGTGCTAGATCACTGTCTACTGACTGTATCCATATCTTCAAAACACGTTGCAGGAGAACATGAAAACAAGAGCCACAAACTAATCCAAGAAAGATCAAAATAAAAGGCTAAAATACTTGAAAAATTATCTCTGCTGGGTTTAACAAAAACAAAACTGAAACATCATTTCATTGTAGCAAAAAGATGTCTTCCAAGACACATAGGGTTATTATGCTAATAATTATGTGAAGAAACATATGGGATTTTATTCCTGAACCCTCTGCAGTAATAGGGCTGATCCACAGGGTCAGTTGTGCTCTAGTCTCCCTAGACGAAAGCCCTTCTCAGTCTAGGCAGAAAGGCAGAACAAAAATGGAGGCTGAAAGTCAGACAAACCCAATCTCAACGCAGCGCATGCCATTGGAAATGTGCAAGTAATTAGCCAAGGTAAGGACTACTTTAATGAAGACTGGAGGCCCCTGTGCAATGCATGTTTAAATCACACTCAAGGCTCAAGGCAGAGTGACATGGAATGACTGGTGACATACAGGAGGCTGGACAACACCATTAATTGCTTTCTGATTTTATTCTTGTCAGCGTAAATCAATGCACAAGCAGTACTACTGATAGGTCTGGGCTGAACCCTACGGCTCTGAGTCCTGTTTTGCAGACTAGATCCTCAGAGCAGACAAACAGGATGGCTTTGAGAAGAACTGCAGGAAAGAGGATCTAACCCCACTTTCCAAGGTAAATTCTAACTCAAGCATTGTATCTTAAATCTTAACCTTCCCACTCAACCATTGTGATTGGAGAAGCTGTTGTTTTGGCTTGTATTTCTTGTTGTAAATCAGGTTCTTTTTTTTCAGGCTGAGTAGCACCTTTCACCAGCAGTGCTCAGGCTGAGACTAAAAATCCTACTTGTAGACTAAGTCACTCTTAAGGCAAGAATGGTTGTGGCAGAATCTGGCTGCAGTGCTGTTCTTGTGTTGAGGAGCACTTTAGTCACCATCAGTCCTTGTTTGTTTTCATCAGAGAATCACTTACAGAGTCAAGAAGTTCTTCGTGCAGGCATGCAAGAGCTAAGAAAATATATTATGTAAAATGTGTCTTAAGTTACTTTTAAAGGAGTTTTTTTAAGCCAGACAGGTTCTTAACTGGCTATGTGAATGCTGAAATTTCGTTTTTATCCTTCATGCCTTCTTCCTGCCTGGGGGCACCAGACTGTGCTCAGCAGCACAGAGTATGAAAAGCTCCTCCGACACCTGCTCAGCCTCACTGAATTGTTTTTAAGATGCCAGTGCAAAAGCATTGCTTTGTTGTTTCAAACTGCAGTTGTGGGATTCCCATCATTTTCTATTTTGTTTTTGTTTTTTTTTCCTCTCCCCAAGGCATTTCTACTTGTTTAACTCTTTCTGAACTAAAACAGAGTTTTTGTTGTTATTTTGTATTTCCTTACAGAATATGGATCCCCAATCACAATCACTCCTTGCCAAGAGGCTGCCTGTATGGAAACGAAGGGATGGGTGTATGAGGGAAGAGAAGTCTAGTCCAAGTCTGGTTGTGCATGTCTTGAACACTAGCTGAGAATAAATATAATTTCAAAAAGCAAGCCTGTCCCCAAGGAGACAGTGCAGCTGCATTCTTACATCACACAGGCTGAAAACCACAGTGGGAACAGACCTGCTTTTGGGATCCATAGGACTGAAAAGGTGCCATTAGTTGACAGAAGAAACAGACAACTTGAGAGCACCTCTAGAGATGTTAAACTTTAACAAAAACTGCGGGAGCAAACCCTGGCCCTTTCCACTGTGCAGGGACGGGCACAGCCAAGGATGGAGGACATACATATTTCCTGTGAGAGCACTTGTGTCAGCACCTCCAGATCTGCAGGGTCCCACAACTTGGGGAAAAGACAGCCATTTTAGCAGGGGTTGAACTGTGCAGTCAGACAATGCAATTTCGACCAAATCATGGCATTTTTCAGTCTATAAGCCCAGTGAGAACAGCAAATTGCTGGTAATCTGCAGAGAGGTGAGAAGGAACATATTTCATGAGTATGGAAATTGTACACTGAGAAAAGCGTGAGCGTGAAAGCAATGGCTATAGCTACAGAGAAATTATAGAAACTAGTAATAGAAATGGAAATTTCGTGAATGACAAGTTAACCATGAGCCAGCAGTGTGCCCTTGCGGCCAGGAGGGCCAATGGTATCCTGGGGTGCATGAAGAAGACTGTGGCCAGCAGACTGTTGGAGGTGATCCTCCCTCTCTACTTGGCCCTTATTGGGAGGAAAGGGTTAAAACCA
>WEIT01011436.1:7913-38521 GCA_013389985.1 Dryoscopus gambensis
GCGGCGCTCCGCCGCCGCCACGGGCACCCCGCAGTGCTTCTGCCTGGGCGCCGAGTCTGGCGCGGTTCTTGTGGGCTCCCAGTACGGGCTCGTGGAGCTGCGCTCCGCCGGGGACTCGGTGAGAGCCGGGGCTGCGGCTGCGGGGCAGGGTGCTGGTGCTTGCCGGCGTGTTGGGGTCGGCTTTGGTTGCAAAGCTGGAATGAACCGTGTGCGCCTCCGCCAGCGGGAGCGCCCCGGTTCTCGCCGGGAATTCGCTTATCTCCTAGTACGGTCCCCCTTCGCGGCCGTATCCGCCGGCTCTTGGACCCTCCTGCTCCTCCCCGCCGCCGCTTGCTGCTGTCTCACGGTGCCGTGGAGGCCGCTGCACTGTGATCTTGGTGGCTCAAGAGGCTTGTTGTGCTTCTAAAATATTAAATCTGCTTCTTTAAGAGCTCAGATGTGTTAGACACGTGTCATTCGCGTGGTTTAGTCTTAAGCACGGCCTGGCGAGCAGTTGCATCAGGACAGCTTCACGAAACAGAACCAAGCAGGCAAAGAGACAGTGAAGAGTACAGGAGGAAGCTTTTGAGACTTTGCTGTAGGGGGAGAAAAACCCCAACATTAAGTAATAAAATGCTGTTGAGCCATGAATTTCTGTTAGAGCTGGATTGCTTTCTTCTCACTATGCAACTCTGAGGCATCTAATTCCTTCAGTACATTCAGTTCTGAAATTACCTGGCAAAAGACCTTTGGGGCTTTCCAGGGATTTGGTTTTCAAAGATTGCTGTACATTAACTATCCAAGATTTTCCTTAGAAATTGTTTTTTATGCTGTGTCTAGAGGTGTGCATGCCCCCTTGAGAGTAGTGGGACACTTTAAGCAGCTAGCCATGCACCTCTTAATGTTGATGCTCTGGTGAAATATTAAAAGGGTGTTGAAAGATAACTAGCAGGGCAAATTGCAAGTTGTGTATTGTTTGCTCTATATATGGGTTTTCTCGTTTTCTTCTATCACTTTTACCATAAGGGATCTTCACAGTTTTCTGTGGGTAAGTGAAGATAAGTACTTGCAAGCTGGCTTTTTTCTGGTGCCATTCACACACTCTCTTTTGCTGTGTAATGCTTTGTGTAACTGCAGTAGGATGAAATATACCTATGGATATTACTCTGTTATTTCTGCAAAAATCCCGGTGAGGTGATGTGTAATTAGTAAGCCATTGGCCTCTCTGTATCAAGGTGTCAAGAGAAGTTTCCCTGACTGTGGATGGGTTCTTGCCTGAGGATGGAAGTGGCTGCATCGTGGGTGTTGAAGATCTTCCAGAGCAGGAGAGTGTGTGTGTTGCTACAGCAGCTGGAGACATCTTACTGTGCAATCTGAGCACGAAACAGGTACCATGGCAGGAAAGACACAACAGTACTGAGGGAATTCAGAGGAAAGAATAACACTTAAAATTTCATTAGGGGCCAGTTGTATGCTTACAGCATACTGAGCTATGCCTAGTCTCCATTCTCTGGGCAGACAAGCTTTTGTGGGAGCCTTTAGAATGACTAAAGACAGAATATATACTCTGTAAAAGAACTGGAAGTGAAATGGTGGCTTGCCTATCCACAGCCTGGGTCCTCTAAATTTGCTGAATGGGCTCCCAGCAGCACAGGATCTGCTGGAAAGTCTAACAGAAACAGGGTATTGCTGAGACTAGGTAAGGAATAAATTAATCCATTCATAATTCACAATGTAGCTACCATTTTATTATCAGTTGGTACATTCTTAAGATGTTGCAGAAATGGAGATACTTGCTTTTTGTTCCTTCCTCAGTGTCAGATTTGTATGATCTTCACCAAGACAGTTAAACACCTCGACAGCACCCTCTGAAACCTGAATCAGCTCCCACAGTACCAGTCCAACAGTGCGGGTTTAAATGGGCATGAGATGACAGTGGTCTGTCTGGGTTAGCTATAAGATTGTGGTTATTTGCAGCTTGTCTATTTTGGTTCATGTTTGCACTTGATTTGCAGATACCACTTAAATATACAGTTAGCTATATCTGAAAAATGTGTCCTGTATTGCAACTTACAACATGTCGTAAAGGAATAGAAATAAACAAAGCATGTGATACAAGAGACTTTTTCTGCAGTGATAGATGCATCAGAGAACAGGTTTAACTTCAGATTCTTTACTTCGTGGGTTTTTGGCTTACTTTCCAGTTTTAAGGTTGTCTTCTTTTGGTGTAGTCTGGGCACCAAGAAAGAGGTCTGGAAGATTCCTCTGCTTATTCTGAAACCCTCTGTACATGAGTGATAGTTACTGTGCTAACTGGTCCCAGTCCCACTTTTCTTACCTGAAAAGATTGTGGCATCCAAGCCTAATTCCTTGAATAGCATCATCTTGCTGTTTTATCACAATGAGTGGTGTATTTGTTGTTCTGTTCCATGCCTTTTGCAAATCAGGATAACAATGCATAACAAAAGTTCTCTGCCCACTGTTATTACTTGCTCATGATGGCCCAGTAAAACTAGCCCAATTTTCCAGAAGCTTTGACACCGGTGCAGGTATATACAGTTGTCAAGTTCAGCATACACAGGCTGATCAGAGTTTAACTGGGTGTTGAAATTCTCTAGGTAAGTGTCATTATTTCTGTGGTTTGTGGCTAAAGAATATTTACCAGTGTAATCACAGGCCCTTTCAGGCGATATTAGTATTGACACTATACGTTGCTGACATAAGACTGAGAGTTGCAGAATAAAGCTCTTTCTAAAGCGGTGTATGGTAGAATGTGCTAGACTCTACATCACCTGGGCTCTCACTCATAAGCATTCTGGAACCATTTTTAGTCAGAAATGTTTCTTTTGTTTTGCTCAACACAAAGTGTGAAGTTAGGCGTTTGACTTTTTTAAGTAGGAGGCAATTTTCTTTTGCCTTGATGGCTGTTTGCGTTTGTGCTGGCATAGTGCCACACTCATGTTCCTGCACTTCTGTGATGTTATTTTGGTCTTGCAGGTGGAATGTGTTGGAAGTGTGGACAGCGGTCTGAGTGTCATGAGCTGGAGTCCTGACCAAGAGCTTGTTTTGCTTGCAACAGGTATCAACAACAGCCTGTAAGTTTTCTGCCTGTAGGAGTGAAACTCACTATGGCCAAAGCACAAAACACAACTAAGAGTGAGAGAGAAGAAGAAAAAGTTACGAAACTGGGGCTAGGACTTACAGTGGGAAAAACTCTACCAGGTCCTATACATTAGATTTCATTTCATGATTCATGAGGTGCTTCAGAGATCCAAGCAGAAATTGGTTAGGCCCAAAAAGCTGTTGTGTGGAAGAGTTATTAGTCCTTAAAATCTTCCCAGGGAGTATATTTGATCTTGCCTCAAAACCGTAAAGACTTCTTTATATCACCATTTGACTTCATAGCAACAAAAACTTTCTTGGCCTTTGGTAGGAAATACATGTGTCACAGGCCCAAATTAGCTACAGGGGTGACTCACCTAGAAAATGAAATTAGCCTCAGACAAAACAGAATCACAGAGTGCTTGAGATTGAGAGGAAACTCTGGAGATCACCTCTTCCAACCACCTTGCTCAAAGCATGTTACCTAGAACAGGTTGTGGAGGATTGTGCCCAGTTAGGTTTCAGACCCCACAACCCCTGTGGGCATCCTGTTCCTGTCTGTAATCATCCTCAGAGTGAAAAAAACTTTTCTTAGGTTTTAAGGGAATTTTCTGTATTTTAGTTTTTGCCCATTGCCTCTTGTGTAGTTCCTCAGCACTATAAACAACATGGCTGTGTCTTCTTTACTGTACCCCACCTCCCACATAATATATTTACACACACTGATGTCCCATGGAGCCTTCTCTCCAGAGCAGTCTGGCTTGTCTCATCCTCCTCATCACTCATGTGACAGATTTTTCAAGCCGTTAATCATCATTGTGACCCTTTGTAAGACTCATTCCAGTATGTCTCTGTCTGTCTTGTACTGGGAAGCCCAAAAATGGAGTCAGCATTCCACATGTGTCTCACCAGCACTGAGTAGAGGAGCAAGATCACTTCCCACAACCTGCTGGCAGCACTCTTAATGCAGCCAGGTTGCTGTTGTCCACCTGTGCAGGAGGGCATACTGCTCGCTAGTTCAACCTGGTGCCCCAGGAAACATAGTTTCTTTTTTTGCCAAGCTGCTCTCCGGCCACTTGGTTCTCAGTCCGTCTTAGTGCTTGAGATTATTATTTTCCATATGCAGGACATGACTTTTTTCTTGTTGAGCTTTATGAAGTTCTGGACAGCCCATCTTGCCTACATGACAAGGTCCCTGTGGACAGCAGCACAACTTTCTGCTGTACCTGCTGCTTCTCCCGGTTCCATGTCATCTACAAACTTGCTGAGGGTGCCACGCTCCACGTCGTTAAGGCAGCGGTTAATCATTGCCCCTAGTGTCCAGATGCCAGTGACTGACCTCAAGCTGCGCGTTTTGACAGTGCTGGCAAGATTTTGAGCTTGGCAGTTCGGCTGGTTTTCACTGTGCTTTTATCTATCCCATGCTTCATGGGTTTGTCTATGACGATGTTGTGGCATGCAGCATCAAAAACCTTATTAGAGTCAAGATAAATGAAATCCATTGTTCTCCCCGTATCCTAACAAGCTGATCATCTCATTGTAGGAGGTTATCAGAATGGTGTGATTTCCTTGTCATAAATCCGTAGTGACTGTTCCCAGTTGCCTTCTTGTCCTTCATATCTCAAGAGAAAATGTACCAGGCACTTGTTTGGAAGGTGAAAAAAAATTACTAAGGCTGGGAAGCATATTTTTGAGGAGAAAAACTTGAATGTGTTCTGTTCCCATTTAACGTTTCATGCTTTGAAGGATATATTCTCTTTAGTATATGTTTTCTATACATGATAGAACAATAGAAGCACACAGGAGAACACCTGAGTTTTTATTTGCTGCAGATATCATTACCAATACTGTATTTAATGTCTGCCTTGCAGGTCAGCAGACACTCATCATGATGACAAGGGATTTTGAACCAATTACTGAGAAGCAAATCCACCAAGATGAGTTTGGAGAAGGTGAGAGGTGCACTGAAATGAAGCTGCCCTAGCTGATGTAATTGATATGTTGTAAGCTTGTGGAAATTAAGGAAATGGAGCTGAGCACTTTGAGGCCTTAGGAGACATTTTATTTAGACTGTAGTGCTGCTGGACAGCTGAAGGGGAAAGTTGATATTGTTGTTTGTCAGCATAAATTCAAGTGAGTTCCATGTACCAAAGTAGTTTCTGGACTACATAACTTTCCTGCGAGTTTTTAGAATAAAATTTTGGGAGAAGGTATGGGTTGCTTGAAGCTGTGTATTGTGTACAATAGTGCACAGTAGTTAAAGTCTTATCTGTAAATCTTCCACGATGAGGATTATTTTTTCTTCAGGAAAGTTTGTTGCTCTTGGCTGGGGTAAAAAGGAGACGCAGTTCCATGGATCAGAAGGGAAACAGGCAGCACATCGCAAACAGACGGTATTATTCTGCTTTTTTTGTGTCAAGCCAATGCTCTCTCAAGGAAAACGTGTATAAAGAGAGTTTCTGTTATTCCTGCTATGCCAATTTGCCACCAGCTTTCTGGTAGTTCTCTTCATAGGCTGCTGCTTTCTGTTTCTGTATAGTCTGAAATCATGCATTTTTATCTTCTTTCTAATACAAGAAAGCAGCAGGGAGTACTTACTACTTTTCAAACAGAGCTCAAAGTAAGATTTGCAAGCATTCCAGCATCAATCCTGAGCAAATCTCCATTCACCGTGTGTCCAGCTAATGCATTGCTGGTCTATAAGTAGAGACCTGGGTAGATGGGAAGGATAGTATGTGATCATGTGAACAGACAGGCATACGCACTTGTAGGAGGAGCAGATGGAATTAGATTGTTTTAATTCTAGTATTTCCTAAAACAACATTTTGAATAATGAGTTTTAAAGTTACCAGCCTTAACACTTTTTAATGGACGGATTTCATGCTAGGCTCTTGAAAGAGCAGTCTGTTTCGACAAAGACAGCAGTTCCCTTCTCAAGCTTTGATGCGACTTTTCTTCTGTGTGACTTCAGGAAGTGTTACCGACATCAGCCTGGGATGATGGCAGGCCTCGGGTGACATGGAGAGGCGACGGGCAGTTTGTTGCAGTGAGTGCTGTCTGTCCAGAGACAGGTATGGCACCAAACTTCTTTGAAATACCAACATGTGTAAAGGGCTTCTTAAGCAGGATTCTAGGTAAGGCAAGAACTGTTTGTGGTCTGTCGGCCACTTAAAGCGAGGATGAGTTGAGCTATTTAATTGCTCTTTTCTCTGCTCTGGTGTTCTCAGAGCCGTTTTATAGATAGGGTATTTTGAATACTTTCTTTGCAGTTTGGTTTTCAGTTCAGTGAGATGCCAAGAGGGAGAACTACTTTGTGGGTACTATCTGAACTGCTTCTTTCACCTGCTCAAGCTTTAAGCAATACCTGATAGACTCTCAATGCCAAATGGATCAATCTGTTTGGGTTCATATACCCACTGCCCCTTATAGTAGAGTTTAGCCTTGCACACTTTTTTTTTAAATACTGATAATACTTTTCCCTTGGTTATGCCCTGAAGTCAAAGAAGTAATAAGCATATGCGTTACTTTTAAGACAGTAACTGATGTTTTCCATGACAAATACTACTTTTTGGGCAGTTTAAATGTATTGGTCAGTATATTGAACTGCACCAAACCTCACTGCTCTTCCACAAGTTTGAGGTTTTGCCTTCAGTACTTCAGATTAGGGAGGATCATAAATTTTTAGGAAGATTCTAACATTTCCGTGGTGAAAGCTGGAGGGGGAAGTGACTATGACTGAATTACATCAGTCCGAAATTCCTAACACAGTTCCTTCGGTCACTTGGTTACTATGGGAGAACTGCCTGAGACAGGTAAGTTCTTAGCCCTTGAGGTGTACAAGAGAAATCTCCTTTCTTACACATGTGCATCAAAATTTGCTCTTCTACCCTAATACAATTAGGTAAGTCTCTTCCCAGTGTTTTCTTAAACCTTTGTCTCATTGCTCTCTCAACCTGTAGGTGCTCGGAAGGTCCGGGTGTGGAGCAGAGAGCTTGTGCTGCAGTCAACAAGTGAGCCTATCTCAGGATTAGAACAAGCACTGTGCTGGAAGTGAGTAGTACAGCAGTCTGCATGCTGACAGCAGTGTTGCTTTTTATTCCCTGGTCACAGTCTTTGATCAGCATCATTTTCATTTCTTCAGTGTTTTGTTGATTTTTCCCAAACCTTGAAGAAAGCTGCCTTCTGGTTCAGCATGAGGAGGAGCAGGCCTTTATAAACCCTGAAAATCCTAATACTTGCATCGCAAGTAGGAAGAAGGTTTAGATTCTCTTCATATAGTCCGTGTCAAGTGCATTTGGGCTCAACTGTATGAAAAGGAATATTACAGGTTCCTTTCCTAGTGCTGACATTTATTTGGTTGGCTGTGGATAGCATGAGCTCTGATCTGTGGTGGACCTATGACTTTATCTGAACAATGCTGAGGAAAACACATCCTCTGCTGCCTTTTTCTTCATGTCACTGGAAAAAATGTGAGATAACTGGGGTTTAAAATGACAGTGATTGTGTGAGCAATAACTTTTCATTTTGTTCTTTAAGGCCTTCAGGAAACCTGATAGCATCTACACAAGAAAAACCCAACAGACATGATGTGGTTTTTTTGGAAAAGAATGGACTTCTTCATGGAGAGTTCACCCTCCCTTTCCAGAAAGGGCAGGTCAAAGTAAGTTCTTTGGACTTCTTTGATGAGAGTGTAATGAAGAGGACTAGGTCTTTTCCAGATTCTTTGTGCTTATCCTAATGGAAAAAGTGACCTGAAAAGAGATCAGTGAACAAGCGTGTGGAGAAGATGCAATGGCCTCTGCAAGGCCATAGTACAAAAACATGTAGTACATGACGACTGTGGCCCTGGGGTGTTTCTGGGCTCTGTATAGTTTCTACCAGGCAAATGATTCAAAAGTACTTTTCAGCATGTCAGCCATTGCAAGATTGAGGTTATATACTCACGTTATCCCAAAGAAGTGAGAAGGTATTGCTAGGGCATTATTTCAGCTTCGGTCCTTGGATGCTGAGAGGTCTTTTGGCTGATTCTTCCTCAGTGTCTGGGAAAGCAAAGAGAACTCTGCTGTCATTTTTGTGGCCTCTTCATCTGTGGGGTTCTCAGGATGCCTTGTCTGGAGCTTTGCGATACGTGAGGGCTCTGTTTTTGTATTAACCCATGCACCTTTCATTGTTGAAGATAAGAAACACCACCTGGTCTTATGAACTGTCTGGGAGCAACAATATCAGTAAGACCCATGTTTGTTTCTGCAGGTTAATGAAATGCTTTGGAATGCAGATTCTACAATCCTGGCTATATGGCTGGAAGACCTGAAGGTGGAAAACTCCACCACAAACACTTACGGTGAGAGCATTCCAGGAGGCTCAGGCTCTTAACGCTTGCCTGAAAATGTGGTTAGCAGTGGGTACTTACCTGCAAGTTAGGAGGCACTTCGGAGGCTCACCAGTGGCTTTGAGACCGCAGTGCTGGTGTTTTGGTTTAACCGCAGACAGCAGCCAAGCCCCGTAGAGTCGCTTGCCCACTTCCCCACCAGCAAGATCAGGGAGAGAATCAGGAGGGTAAAAGCTGGGAAACTCATGGGGTGAGATAATAACAGTTTAATATGAGAAAGCAAAAGCCACACATGCCATAAAAAGCAAAGCGAGGAATTAATCCACCGCTTCCCATGGGCAGGCAGGTGTTCAGCCATCTCCAGGACAGCGGGGCCCCATCATGTGTAATAGTTACTTAGGAAGAAATATGCCATCACTCCAAATATCCCCCTCTTCCTCCCTCTTCCCCTCACTTTATATATGAACGTGATGCCACATGGTTCCTTTAGTCAGCTGTGGTCACCTGTCCCGGCTGTGTCCCCTCCTGACCTCCTATGCATCGCCAGCTTCCTTGACAGCTTGGTAGTACAAAAAGCAGAAAAGACCTTGGCTTTCTGTAAGCCCTGCTCAGCAATAACTAAAACATCACTTACCCACCCTGTATTCCTCACAGATCCAAAACACAGTCCCATACTTGACACTATGAAGAGAATTAACTATGCCAGCCAAAACCAGCACAGCTGGTGAGGAAGAGCTGGTAGTTCAGCCTGAGCTCAGAGTGTCTTCCAGGCTGCTGTAACTAGAAGTGGCACAAATGGAATACTAAAGGTGTGAGCCCTTCATTAAACAAGGGTACCATCTCACAAGCGTAACTCAATTCTAGGATTGACTTGCACAGTGCGTTGTTTTCTTGTGCTGTGTGATCTATGACACAGCTCATGGACTGAGGACTAGAGCTATTATTTTAATTGCACTTAACCCACCCTCAGAACAGCAGTGGTGGTTGGGAGGGAGGGTTTGAGCTGGGTCTCAAGTACTTACTTGTACTTGAGTCTGTAGTAACTGTTTGTTTTTCTACAGTTCAGCTATGGACCACAGGGAACTATCACTGGTACCTGAAGCAAAGTCTCCACTTTGGTACCTTGGAGGAAAATCAGTTGGTGTCACTGCTCTGGGACCGAGAGAACCTGTATAGACTACATATACTCTGCCAGGGCTGGCATTACCTCTTCTACGACTGGCACTGGACCACAGACCATGGGCTGGGGGAGAACAGTCAACATATGGCAAATGTGGCTGTTATAGATGGAGGTAAGCAGTGGGACAGCTTTCCAGCTCTAGGGCCAGAAAAGGTGGTGTAGCCTTTTGTATTCAGGCTGGATGGGATTATGATAGTTCTTCTTTTAGTTATTTCTACAAAGCTTTTAGGGAGGGGTCTGTGTAATTGATAGAAGCTTGGTGGGTGGCTCAATGGAGATAACCACTAAGAGCACAGCAACCATTTTCCTGTAACGTTATTTCTGCTTCCCGTAAAGAATCCAGAAAGAGCCTCACTAACATTTGGACTGGGGTGCATCTTGGATTTCTTTCTCTTTTCTTCCACAGATAAAGTGCTTGTCACAGCGTTCCAGCACGCTGTGGTGCCTCCACCCATGTGTACCTATGAGCTCCAGCTCCAACACGCAGTTAACCAGGTTGCATTTCACACAAATCCCAAACATAGTGGGGACATGGCTGTCCTGGATGCTGATAACAGGATCTCTGTGTACAGATATGGTGAGAGCATGTTCCAGCCTCGTTAAAAGAAACCAGGTGTTCGTGACAGCGGTACTGTGGGCGACTAGTAAGGTGGTGGTCACTTAAACCTTTACACAAGACATACTTGGTTTAAGTGTGAGTTCAGGCTCTGTTCTCATTTCCAGTAGATTGAGCGACATAGAAGCATTTTGGTGGCGCATTGACTTTGTGAGAAGACAGCGTTTGGCGCTTGACTATGTAATTGTGCTGGTAATATTCCCCTCCCTAGCTTCAGCTTGAGTGCAGCACTTGGTATCTTGCATAAGCTGCTCTGATGGCATGATGCTGACTGGCACTGGGAAGTGTCTGAGAATCTGTCTGGGGCACCCAGCACTTCCCAAAGCAGTTCTATATACAGCGTGCTATGAGGAAACAGCTGTTTTGTACTGCAGTGTTGGAAGGTGACTGTCTTCCTCAGAGCGAGTGTTAATGAGAATTACATTTTGGCTATACAAGTAGGGATGGCATTTCCTGACTTTTTTAATAATTTCATGTAGCATCTACTTTTTGCTAAGATTGAACATGGAAGGGGCTCTGTTGGGAGGATCTCTAAAGTCTGCTTTGTTCTGCTTTGCGTTTGCTAGGACAGAGTACAGTGAATGACCCTACTGTCAAGTTTGGAGCTGTGGGAGGAAATGGGTTTAAAGCAGCTGTGGAAACACCATACCTGGATAAAACCTACAGGTAATACAGAACTACTACAGCTGTAGAGGGGAGAAGAGGGTTGTACCTGGCTGGACACTTTAGAGGTCACAGCTGTGACTACTTTTCTCAAGATTTTTAAGAGGCTGTCAGATAACATGGTTTCATTTTGTTCCCACTGTATCTGCAAGTAGTGCTGAGAAGTCAGTGACAGCACTGAGATATCCCTTCCTGTGCCTGGTGCAGCACTTTGGCTCTGGGAGCAGGAGCACAGAGGAATGATGGTGCAGGGCCCAGGCCCATGATCATGGCCTACAGAGCAAAAGAGCTGTTTGCATGGCAGAGACAGTGACAAGGTTAAAAATCCCACCACGGTCTCTATTTGTTCCTAGAGGTAGTTGGCATGGAAGCAGTACTACCTAGGGAAAACAGATAGTGCTTCCTAGGTCTCATCCTTTATCTCCAGCCTAGCCTGTGGCAGGATTAATGCTTTGGGTATCTGTGTTTCTGCACTGAAGCCCTCCCAGCCATGCTGTGTATGTGAATAGCCAGGCTATGCTTAGGAAGTCCTTTCCCTCTCTAGTGAGGTGGCCTACTGAAATCAGGTTCTTTTTGCATCCCAACCTCTCTTCTTTTGTGACAGAGTTGATGTGAGCAGCAGCAGCAATGAAGTGATGAATCCTCTGGGGCTCCGATTTCTCACTTGGCTGCCAGATGACAGCTTCCTCGTTGTTGGTCAAGGTCAGCATGCTGCTCAGTCTGTCCTTCACCATCTGACTGCAGTGCCTCATGTGGCTGGAGCTGAAGAAGAGTGCCTGAATTTACGGTACTAGAGATCTGTCAGTTGTGGCTGAAGTCTGAGAACGCTTCTGGACAGTGCCTAGAAGGAATTAAATCTTTTATTAGACATGCATTGTGGAGGCCGTGGGTTAAGGAATTTGGCTGTCTTCCTGCAGGAGAACCAAACAGCTCATGAAGCTGGCTACTGGTCAGCACTTGCCTGTAGTCCTAATGCCTACACCCAGACTGGCGAGGGTGCCTAAACATGCCTGTGTACAGGATGGCTCTGTTCCTTGGAATTTGAGGCCCTTGGAGGAGGGGGGATGGCACATTACACTGAATTTCTCCATTCTATCCCTTGCCCACCATTATCAAGGTCCAGAAGGGGACCAGTAGCCATTGAACCTGCTGTCCTCCTCCTCCTCCTCCTCCTCCTCACCTGCTGGTCTTTATGGGGCCAGTTGAGCTAAAACCAGACACAAAAGAAAGCCACCTGGGGTACAGAAATACGGTTCCCAAAGAGATTGGAGAGCTGCTTTCTGCAGCACTCACACTGCAAAGACAGAATGATTTGCATGTGAGCTGTAGAACAGAAAAAGAGGCATGTGTTTGCAGAGTGCTGCAGTGCAGACAGTGACCAGCGCACTTGGGCAAATGCCTGTTGGCTGGAGTTGCTGGTGTTTGTGGTGCCACTGTCACTGACATAGGTGTGAGAAGACTGCAGAAGATCCTTACATGAACAAAGCATGTCCATGCTGGAGATGTGCTTCTTTTCATTTGGCTACAAGAAAGGCAGGAGCAAGGTACTAAGTGTATCTGCTGTGACTGATGTTCTCTGTTTTCTGTGTCTTGTATCAGGTTGTCAGTGCCTGTAGATGGAGAAGTGATCAGCCTGTACTGCAGCCCAGTGACCAAAAGTGTAGCTCTGCAGCTGACTGATAGACGGATCCTAAAATACCTGTGGGGTAAGATGGGCTCTGTTACAGTACCTGGACTTAGGTGTAGTTATTACATATTTCTTAAAAGGTTTAATAAGGTGCTTTGACTTTCAGGGACTTGAGTGACTCTTGGTGAGTAGTTGGTGCTGCCTTTCATGTTTCCTGTGCTCCCAGAAATGGGCCAAAATTAGTGATTTGTGTCAGAATTCAATTAACAGTAACTTTATATGTGTACACATACATATGTTAACATGCGTATGCACACACACAAAGTTCAGTGCTGACTGACTTCCACATCCATAGTACTTCTCTCTCATTCCATGGTGGAATAAAGGCACTACTGAGCCCCTAGAAATTACCACTTTCTTGTCCGCTGTGTCCTGGACTTCTGTGCCAACATTCCTCCCCTCTGTCAGATAGTGTAGCTTATTCCCAGTCTTAGTTTTCTTGAGACACATTTTAATGTCTGAGTTTTTGATTGGTTGGAAAACAATTAGATCTTCTTTTCTCCTTAGAGGCTTCTACTCCAGTCCTTGAGCCGTGGCGGAGCAGCAGTGGCTGTGCTGTTCAGTTCCCCTACCGTTGTGTGCAGACTTCCATCACAAGGATCAGTGGTGAAGTAAGTGAGACTGTGAGCAGATTAAATTCTCCTCTCAGTTGTTCTCTGTGTCAAAAGTACACCATGGTCCTCCCCAGTGATACTTGTTTGTGATGTTCTTCTCCATGCCCTATGCAGAGCTGAGAGCTTATCTTCCTTGCCTTCTAGAGCATTTCTGGTGGATTACAGTTAACACTCAGTCACCCTATTCTATGAATACAGTGAATAATTTAATTGAGGAGTGAGAAATTTCAGATTGGAAATTTCTAGCAGTTACTGCCATGATCTTTTTGAAAGGACCATTTTGCTTTGTTTTATATGAACTTAACCTATTAGCCAGTATGGCTGCACTGAGTTACTGCAGATCTCCTACTACTGGTTTTTCCTAGTGGAGATGGTTTCTTGGTAGTTGCAACAGCTTGAAGAAGAACTAGCTGTTTTGCTGATATTTCAGGGGTTTCCTTCCTTCAGTGTGCATCCAGCTGTAGGAAGCTGCTTTGCTCTGCTCTCTAGTGGTCCTTTTCCTCTGGTATCCTAGACCAAGTGCTGCTTAATAGAAAAACTTAGATTTCTAGCATGGCTTCTGCTTCCATTTTGTGACTGTCCAGTTACAAGATAGGCCAAGCTGGATTTTCAGCCAGCAGTGTTTAAAGATGCTTAAGTTTAAGCCCTCCTTGGGAGGTTGGATGACTTGCTGTGCGGCTTCTCTAAGTAATTCACATGAGGTACTTGGTACCTAATTGTAAGGTACTTCAATCCAGTGCTTGTCAATGTTGTGAAATACTGGAGGTTTTGATGCTGATAGCTCATAGTTGTCATCATTTTAATTACAGGAGGTGATCTTGGGCCTCACGGATCGATGCCGGTTTTTTGTTAATGATATTGAGGTACAAAGCTTTTGCCCCTCACTCCATCCCCTTTTCCTCTGCCAAAGGGAGCTTTCCTATTCTGGTCTACACTGTGATAAACTTCATTTTTTTTACAGGTTGCTTGTAACATCACATCATTCGCAACATACAATGAGTTTTTGTTGGTGACAACCAACTCCCACACCTGTCAGTGCTTCTGCTTGAAGAAGTTATCAGTGAAAGGTAAATACCAGCACTGGCTGCCTGCTGATGGTAACTCATAGCATTTATCTTGGAAGCACAAGATGTCCCTATTTTTCACATCCAAACCTGCTGTATTTGGGTTCCTCAAAGGAACTGTTTAAGGGACAAGAATAAGAGGGCAGCTTTCAGAAATCTACCAAAAAGCAAGGAGCTCAGGGAACTGACTATACATCATGTACTTTTCACAGGGAAGAGAATTTGTGCTGTAGTTGATCCTTACACTGTTCTCAACAGCCTAGCCCTGCATTCCCTCCCTTCCCTCCATGTTCAAAAGAAGTCTGTGCTATTTGAGGGTGTGTGGTAGAGAGGGGATCACTGTAGGAAGAGTTTCTGTTGGTCTCTGGCGATGAGAAGTGTGATGACCTTGGTAAAGACAGGATGACAACTTACTGGTCCTTTACACTTTTCAGTGCTACTCTTATCTGATCTCTTGAGCTCTGTTGTCCTGTTGTACAGAGGACACACCTCTGCTTTGTGTACAGGTACAGCAGCAATTAGCACTGAGCAAGTTCTCATCCTGTCAGGAATTGCTGGAGGTCGCTGCTGTATTGGTGGCTTGGTTGGTCCGGTACAACCTTGCCAGACTCCTGTAACATAGGAGGTCCTTACTGGGGCACTGTGCTGCATGTGCCATGTGTGCTGATAAATGTTTGTCTTCAGCCCTCCAGGCTGGCCTGAGCAGTGCGGCTGCACCCAACAGTGAGACCCTGCGCAAGGTGGAGCGAGGCTCACGTATCGTCACCGTTGTTCCCCAGGACACAAAGGTGGTGCTGCAGGTCAGTGCTCTGCCCATGTCTGCTGACATCTGCTTTCAGGATGTGCAGGGGCCTGTCACAGTGGGCAGCTGGCCAGCCTGCAAATAGTGTGTGCAGTGCTACAAAGCTGATGCCCTGTAGTGCTGCAGCACACCACCTCACAAATCTCCAGCTGCCTGGCTGGATGCAGAGGGATTTTGAGCATGCCTGTGGGAGTTAGGTGCAGTACAGGCACATAGGTATGTGCAGAACTGGGAGAGACTTCGAGTTGCTATTGGCTGAGGTAGTGTAGTCTCATGTAGTGTGGCCTCTCACCATGGATCTCAAGACTCACTTCCTAGTACTTACTAGCAGCCCTCCGTTAGCCTTGGCACTTAGTGTTTTGCTGAGCTCACTCTTCAGAACCAGCAGAGATTCACAGAATGGAGAAGGATGTAATTTTGAGAGGGACTTCTGGAAGTGTGGAGCCCAACATCCTCCTGAGCAGGGCTGACATGAAAACTTGATCAGATTGCTCTGGGTGATGCCTGGTTGGGTAGAGTCCAGCCTTCTGAGGAAGAAATGGTTCTAAACTGAGAGAATGTTATGTTTTTCCACAGTTGATGAAATTGCATGTCCTCTGAAGTGAGCAAACAGACCTATGCACTTGCAAGTAGCAGACAGGCCTAAGAAATTGGCCACTTTGCCTACAATATAGGCAGAGTAACTACAAGTAATCGTGTGGATCTTGTTTTATAGATGCCAAGAGGAAATCTGGAGACCGTTCATCACCGTGCTCTGGTTCTTGCCCAGATTCGGAAGTGGCTAGACAGGTAGGTGGCACTGGTGTATTCTTGTCTTTCCTCCCCTGTCTGAGTTGTTAGAGGCTGACTGACCTGGAAAAGAGAAGGAGACTAAACCAAGAGGATTTGACCTTGTTAGAGGGAACAAAACTGTTCCTGGGGTGACCATCTAGAAGTCTAGCTTTCAGGGCTGCCAGGTGCTTCTCACTTCACCACTGAAAGGCTTATTATGTGTGCTGAGATTGTGTGGGTGGGAGAAATGTTCATCTGCTCCATTTTCCAGACATCTCAGTCACTTCAGGATTAAGCTGGCTGTTTTCCATTTTTTACTGAATTCATTTACAGTTAAGTTTTCTGAAAGGGAAATTGTTCCAAAATGTAACACTCTCTTTTAATGGAGATAAAAATAATCTAAGTTCTGTATTGCTTCGTCAACCTTGCATGCTGGTGTGTCCCACTGCAGGGGGCAGCAATGAACAGTATTGACCTTGCGCATTTTTCTGGAAGGCAGTCTACACAGCTTATTGTGTAGGCTGTTCTCTTCCCACTGGTTCTGTGCTCAGCTCTAGTCAGTTGCCTTTATTTGCAGGTATTGCATCTTATGCACTATGTAAACTGTCCCACTTTACTCACTCCTCCAGGCTTATGTTCAGGGAAGCTTTTCAGTGTATGAGGAAGCTGCGAATCAACCTCAATCTTCTCTATGACCACAATCCCAAGGCAAGTCTGCCCAGTTTTATCGTGTTGTTTGCCATACTAATCTACCATGGAATCCATCACCACTGAACAGTGGGCTGAAAAGTGTAGGTGGTGCTGTGATTCTACTTTCAGCAGTGATGGCTGTTCTGCACTGCAAGATGGTCATGCAGACAGATCTGATTTAGCATTTCCTTTTTCCTGTACTTTCAGACAAGGTCTCTGAATTTGTTCTTGTACTTGATGTACATGTTCTTAGTGTTCAGAATAATAGTGGTAATATTCTTGTTCATTTCAGGTATTTCTGGAAAACACAGAAACCTTTATCAGGCAGATAGATTCTGTGAATTACATCAACTTGTTTTTCACAGAACTGAAGTGAGTATAAGTCTGCAAATGGAAGCATGCATGTAATCAGTAGTGGTACATTATTTTGTCAAAATATTGGCAACTCTTCGTGTGGGTGCAAGGAATCAGAAATCTGGCATGTTGAGTCATAATTGAGTAAGCTCAATAGTTTCAGGGATAGTGTGTCTTGTTGGGAATTCCAGCTTTACAGGCAGCCATTAGATTTTTGCAGCAAGTAATTAGTATGTTATCTGAGTGCTTTGACTTCTTTGCTGATTGCTGTAGAGCAGTAAATGAGAACAGAGAAAATTTTGTTCCCTCATAAAGCGGAGTAAGGTGGCACTGCGTATCTAGTGTCTGAGGCCAAGATACTTGCTTGGATTCTCAAATCAAGTCCTCTGACTTCTTTCTTAACGGCTCAGTGATGAGGCTTTACGGCGATAGTAGTTTCAGGACTTCTCAAGCTTGCTAAAGTAAATAATTATGTAGGAACTGGTGCTGCCACTTAGGTGTTTGGTTTGATTTTCAGTTCTGACCTGACCAGAAATAATAGCAAATGGCTTATATTTCTGAATTGTTCAGTGGATAAATCCATAGTGGATTTAGTAGAAGACAGCTGTATCTTGTAAATCTTGCCTTACTATTTTTTTGCGCTACTGAAGTAGTTGTTTGACCAGTTTTAGGGGGTTTTTTAAATGTCTCTCTTGGCTGACAACCAGTTGGTACTGACAGATTTTGGAGAGCTTTCTGTTAGTGTGGCAGTTGATGAGTAGTTATTTTCTGCACGCATTTGAGTTCCTTAACCTTATTGTCTTTGCTGTGAGCTATATGATGGACAGTGGTCTTATTCACATTACCTGTTTTTATCTAGAGAAGAAGATTTCACGAAGAGTATGTACCCGTCTCTGAATGGTAGCAGCAGTACCCAGCCACGCCAGCATCCTGATCAGAAAAAAGTAAACCTCATATGTGACGTCATGAGAGTTGCCATGGAGCACATTGACCCTCAAAAGTGAGCACTTTGTTACTGTAGGTGAAGGAACCATTAAAGAGATTTCTAGTAAGTCATTGACAGGAAGCAAAGCTGTCCTTGACACCAGTTAATTTGCTCTAGGTTCTCTGAGATGAGCTTGTGCTCCACAAGACTAACTATACCATGCCTTGCTTCTGCTGAGGATGCTGTCCTGGAAACATCTAATAATTCCACAGATAGCATACCAACATTTTACTACCAGAACTAAAATAGTAGATGCAAGATGCTTATAAAGGTTTAGGATATACCCTCAATTTAGGATCAGTCTGTGTGGGAATGGAGACATGAGCAAGATTTTCATCTGGGTGAGTTGCTGACTGTTTGAAGCAGCTGGCCCTTTGGAAAGGTATCAGCTGTTCCGTTTGACACTGAATTACTGTGTAAATGATCAGCTCCATGTTCCTGATTGATTACCTTTTCAGTAACCATCCTCCTTGGATGAATCAACATCAGACAAGGATAAAAGCTGGGAAAATAGAATAATAACAGTGCCTGGTGAAATGGTGCTAAACTTTTGGCAGCTTAATGTTTAACAGTGGAGAGAGGAGCGACAGGTGGTGGGTAGCTGCTGAGCCCTGAGAATTTAGACACTTTTCAGCAAACTGTTTCAAAAAATAAAGCATCTGCTTGGCTGGGAAACCTATTTTGAAATAGTAAATGTGAAATGTATGAAAGTATAAATAACACCCTTGAAAGCTTTTCTTTTATAAAAAAAGGCTATTTTCATGCTGAATTTCATTTGGAAGACAGTGTCCAGCTATCTGAAATTTCAGAGAGATATGTTCTCTTCATGCTGGCTGGCATGGTAAGGAAGCTCATTCAAAACACACTTCCAGCTTTGTGACATGTTTGGGAAGACATGCTGAGTAGAAAAACCTTTCTGGTATATTCTGTTCCTGTATTTGCTGCCTTCCTTTAGGAGGATCAAAGTGCCTGAGCAGTTTCTTTTTTTTTAACTAAGACGTAAACTAGAACTTGCACAAACTGCTTAAAAAGGAGTAAGCTGTGTTTCTGCCTTATCACTTTCTCATTCACTACTTCTCTTTTCTGCAGATACTGCCTGTCAATACTGACAGCACATGTGAAGAAGACTCCTCCAGAACTAGAAATTGCTCTCCAGAAGGTTCATGATCTTCGAGGTTCTGTATCAGGAACTCAAAAGTTTTGAAAATGGGTGGTTTGCAGGAGCTTTGTGTTAAGGAAACTTTGCTGTCCAACCAAAACTGTTTCCTCCAAGGAGGAAACTTCCCTGTCTGACCATCCAAGAGCCACACTGGCAGTCAGGTTCGCACCACCTGAGCTGGGACCACCCCCCACACTCGGGCCAGGATTCCTTACCAGCTCAACCCCAGGTTTCTTTCCCATAGCAGAGTCTCAGACATCCCCATCCTAAATATAATTTAATCTTGGTGCAATAACTAAGTAACAAAATAGCAGATCCAGCTGGTGCTTCTGAGGAGGCACCCTGAGCAAAGGAACCCCTGGGCCTCTGAGAACCTTTATACCTTCACAGTCTATCCCTGCAAAAGTGTGGAGGTCCTCAGCTCCTGCTGTGTCTCAGTGTCTCACAGGTCTCGGTCCCCTTTGTTATGCAAGGGATTGGCAGTTCACACTGGAGCTCTCACCACCCAGAGCTCAACCTGCAGCTCCCACTGCAGCTGCACCCTGAGCTACTGCACTGAATGTGTTCCTCAACACTTTGATTGTTAGCATGGTTCGCCAAGAAAATTATTTTAAGGTGACTGTTTATGGAGCAAGCTAGAAAACAGAAATGTACTTGAAACTAGCTGTATGTTTAGGTACAGCAGCATATCAGTTAAGATTGCTTTACGTGCCCTCAGATCACCCTTTTACCTAGAAGTGCTGGCAGATACTCCAGAGTTGGACCTGTTTTCATTTTCCAGTTGGAGCTCTACTCCCAGCGTGGAATAGGAAGCTCCTATTCTGGATCCTGGTATCTCAAACTAGCAAACTTTCCCTTTATTCTGTGCTGATGCTTCTAGCTCGTCACAGTTGCACACTCAGTGCTATGCTTGGGATGGTCCTTGAAGTTGCCCACTAAAGGCAAAGTAACCCTTCTGCAAGATAGAACAAGCTGTTAGTCTGATGGTCCCTCTCTGATGTCAGGGTTGTGCTTGATGATGCATCCTTTCCTCACAGCAGGTTCCACTGCTGGTGGTGTAACAGCCCATATGCTGCTTTATCTTGTTGCAGAAAGCAGCGCGCCAGGTGTCCAAGCTGTGAGTGCAGAAGAAGCACTGAAGTACCTGCTTTTCCTTGTGGATGTCAATGAATTGTATGATTATTCCTTGGGGACGTACGACTTCGATTTAGTCATCATGGTAGCAGAAAAGTCTCAAAAGGTCTTGGCTTATAGTTCCAGCGAAGGAACTTATTTTTTTACTTTCTCAAAGGTTCTTTGGAGTCTGCAGATCAGCGTCCATGTTTTGTTAGTAATGGCTCTCTACCCAGGCAGGATTCCAGTTGTTCAGAAGCCCTGTGTGTGCTTGGGATGATGCTGGGAAGGTGTCGTGTCTCTGCATCCTTTGATACTTCTTGAGCACAGCTTTGGAAATTTATTTGTGTTCAAGGTGAAACAGTGTTCTTCTAGAGCAGCAAGGCAAAGTAGCTCTGGGGAAGGGAGGGGCTGGTATCTCAAGTGTTGTGAGTGCATGTCTTCCATTTTCAGTTCTGTACTCTTGATTCTTGCTTGTGTAGTGGTGCCCATGATAGTAGTGTGTATCTTCACGTGGGTTTAATGTGAAATCTCTGAACTGAAATGCACATCTGCATCTTTGGAGTTTCCTATTGTTTCAGCAAATTCTGCTGCCCATCAGTTAGAACACCCTATTCATGTTAATAGGTTTTATGACCTTTGGTGTGGGGAAGTTGATAGCTTTAAGGCTGCAAATTTATACATAATCATAGATAATAGAAAACAACATTTGATATGACACATAGGCTTGAATTTTAAGTGTTACCAGCCTTTAGATACTGCTAAAGTCCATGTGGGAGCCTGGTAATTTAAGATAGTAACTTCTGGCAAGAGTATATGCACAAATTGATTCTTTAAGATGGCTTACATTTGGAAAAAAAAAAGCCATTTTTAGTGTATTATCATATATTTTCAAATATAGGACTGTCTGTTGGTGAAGATGGGGGCAAATAAGGATTTTAGCAGATTAGCTCAACTGCAGTTTTTATTGTTCTTTGCAGGACCCGAAGGAATACCTGCCCTTCTTAAATACGCTCCGGAAAATGGAAACCAATTATCAGCGATATACAATAGACAGACACTTGAAGAGATACACAAAAGCTCTTGGCCACCTCAGCAAGTGTGGTAGGTGTCCTGAGAAGGATTTCTGCAGTGTAGCATTTCCATTTTGGAGATCCTTTGGGGGGAAATAGCTGAAGAAAGAGAAGGATTGCACAAGATCATCTTCCCGTCTGGTAATGTGTGGTGATCTTCTGCTACGTGCTTTTGGTACTGTAGCTTGGTGCAGAGAGAAAGAAATGTTTACTGCTCTGTGGTCATGAAGCACATGAAGTCTTGTGTTGTTCCTGTTTAAGCGAATTGTGCTTGGTTAATATCTCTGGCAAAAGCAGAACAAACCTCAAGGAAGTGAATGCCTTGATTTTACAGTAGTAGAAGGGGTGCTCTTCCACCCACACACCTCTAGTTGCTTCTTGATGCTGTGAACCCAGACTGTCTGGGATCTCGGAGGGCCATGTACTTTCTCTTTTACTTTTACAAAAAGTAAATTATTTCTGCAGGTCCTGAACATTTCTCTGAATTTCTGAACTTGGTGAAGGATCAGAATCTGTATTCTGAGGCCTTGAAGCTGTACCCCACTAGCTCTCAGGAGTACAAGGTGCGTAAGCTCATGACAGTGCAGTGTCAAAGCTTTTTATTCCCTTATGCATGTGTTTGGATATCCTCAGCACCTTGCATGAGGGCAGGAATGAAACTGCAGCTGCTGACGTTCAAGTTCTGTAGGTCGTTGCTATTCCAATGTTGTCTGAGACCCTCCTCTGAGATAAGAGCTGGAATGACTCTCAGCACTAACCCTGCCTGGTCATCAGTGATTGTTATTCCTTCAGTCCTGTGAGTCAGAGAGCACCTGTCCTTTTTCTTCTGCTGCACTATCTTGTGTGCTGAATAACTCCCATAACCTCAGAAAGACTTCTTCCTGTCTTGACCTCTGTGTGGCTTGCAGATTGTGTGGGAACAATTTGTTATCCTTAAACTATTCTGACAAGTGCTGGAGAGCTTGGACACTTTTAGATGTGCTGTTTCCTAGTACGTGGTGTCCCTTACTGGTTTCAGTATTACTGAAGAACTTTAACTTGTCCAAGGTTGAGATAAAACATAAATGCATTTAATGTAATCTAATGTAGATATTGTAAATACACAACACACAAGCCTTTGTGTGAGGAGGAGTCAAGTGAGAGGGGAAATAGAGAAAATCAGTCTGTTTGCAACACAGTGAAAGCAGAAAGGAGTCTTTACTTGTGAGGGAGGTCTGTTTCTGAATGACTCATTGGGAGTGTTTTGTTATTCCCCCTGTATCCTTCTAGTCAAACCCACTTGCCCCTTCTTCATGGAGATGGTGAGCTTTGAGTAGCCTGTGCCTATAGAGTTACAGGGCTTGCGTGTTCCCTTGTTCGAGTGTTTGTTTCCTAAAGCAGGTTGATTCAGAGAGACATTCTAACAAAAACTGTTCCTGTGGGTGGGGAGGAAGGGTCTGGTTTCCTGCACTACCTAGTTTACCCAGCATTTGGTTTGGAGAGTTAGGTACCTCCCCATGTCGCTTGCTGTAGCTCTGTGAAGTGTTTCCATGTGCTGATCATCGGCCCTTGGCTTGATGTAGTTTGAGATGAGGTAGAAACTTCATGCCTAGAAACTCCTTGGAGAAGTTGGGTAATAGGCTTTTGTTGATGGGCCATTAATTTTTACTAATGGAGGACTGCTACTGACGTTATTAATTTTTTTAAATTTTTTTTGTCTCTTTCTTTCAGGATATCAGTGATGCATATGGGGAGTACTTGATTCAGAAGCAGCTGTATGAACAGGCTGCATTGATGTTTGCTCGTGCTGGCATCTTTGCAAAAGCACTTGATGCTTTTCAGAGCAGTGGCAGCTGGCAGCAAGCCCTGTGCATGGCATCACGGCTTGGTTACACAAAGGATAAGCTGTCCAACCTGGCGCGGAGCACGGCAGGTAGGCCTTGAAGAGACGGAAATGTGCGGAGTAGAAATGGCTGCTGTTATTTATGGTTCACTTTGGTTTTTCCTAAAATTCAATGAAAACCTCAGTATTCAGCAGTGTTTTTCTTAAATGAGAACAAAGATCCCATGTTTCCCCAGGGGTTTGTGCGTTTGCACATGACCTTTGTTTCCCAAAGGAACCAAAAGATGTTGAAGCTGAATTAGTAGGCAACACAGGAGCTGCCAAGCAAGCTGTGGCCTTGGCTGCCCAGTGCTGACTGCTTCTTGCATTGTCCCCTTGCAGCTGGTTGCCAGACTGCTCTTCTGAGGTGCCTCATTGGTTAACCTCATGGAGTGGACATGCTCTGAAGTGCCTGACATTACTGAGGCCTCTAGACATCAATTGGTGCAAGTGCTGTGCCTATTCACCAACCTTAAAGGCTGTTAGATAATTTGGAGCTGCATCTTGTTTTCTCCTTGAAGCCAGCTAGCAGCTAGGACCAGCTGATACATGTAAAGCTGTGTGCTGTCCTAAGGAGAAAAAGGTAGCTGGTCACAGAATTTGTGACATCAGACCTGAGATGTGTTGTGGACCTGGTGTATATTTCAGCAAGAGAAATTTCATTTATTTCAGCTAGAGAAATGCAGCATCATCCTGAATTCAGCCTTACTCAGAGGTGGAGTTTATGAAGGGCCATTTAACGCAGAGGGAATATGGCTTCTGGGAGTCTAGTCTTCCCATGTTGGATACTCCAGTATTTGCTTTTTTTGTCACTTAATGTAATTTAAATCCTTCATGCCTTTAATGCTTTTTTATGGTGCCCTTTTTAAATCACAGCTGTAATTCAGTGATTGAGTACATGTGCGAGCAGATAGAAAGTGTCTCAGTGAGTGGGATTTTCCTCTAGTTTGTTGTTTTGTGGCACAAAATCCAGCTGTTTCTGAAAAGCTGAAACTCCACTTTTTCTTGTAGGAAAGCTGGTTGAACAGAGAAAGCATGCAGAGGCAGCCATACTGCTGGAGCAGTACACTCAGGTACTGCAGTGTCACCCTCCTGCCTGTGTCCCAGTAATGCCCTCTGTCAGACAGATACACCGTCCGTGTTTTCTGTCTTCTGCTGCACCACGTGTGGCTCCATGCATGCTGACAGCAAAACAGTCTGTGCTGTGGGGCCCCTTGAGGAGGGCAGAGCAGGTCCGGGTGATGCAGTGATCAGGGTGGGGATAAATGCGGTGTCCCTGAGTTTTTCCCGTAGTGAAGCTGCCCATGCTTTGGTATGAAAAGCTTTTGTCTCGGAGAGCTGGAACATGAAGACTGGAATAAGGAAGACAGAGTTCCAGAGGGATTTCCCCCTAGTGTGGGAGAAGTAACATAGTTTTGCTGGGTTGGTTTGTGGGTTTTGTTTGCTTGGTTGGTTTTTTACGTCAACACATCAAAGTGGCTGGCATAGCAGTGTTTTCCTCTCTTGACTGTGATACTGCTGCATAGAAATACCATCTGAATAGCTTCTACCTGAAAGTGTATTAAGAACATCAGCAGCAGCCCGTGGTTGCTCTTTTCCTTCTAGGACTATGAAGAGGCTGTTCTCCTGCTCTTAGAAGGGGCTCTTTGGGAAGAGGCTTTAAGACTGGTAAGACATTTCAAATCACAAGAACAGAAGTGGAAATATATCTTTGGAGTGCAAAAACAGGGGGATGTGATGTGGATTAGATCCTTAAATGATACCCTCTTCTCTTTTCCTTGATCCAGATTCACAAGTATGGTAGACTGGACATCTTGGAGACCAACTTGAAACCAGCTATTTTGGAAGGTGAATCTGTGCAAGAATCTAAGATTCCTCTGTGCTAGAGAGGCTAAAGAAGATCTTTGCTGCGTCTGTGGAAAGTCACAGCTTTCCAGTATTGGAAGGTGTATGGAAGGATACTTTGCTTCCACCTAATTGATGCTGCTCAGTTAGCTGCATTTGGCTCTCCTCAATGCATTTTGAAGCCCTGCAGTATCATGGGATCTTTTTAGCTTAGTCAGGCTCCTTTGGAGCTTTTCCAGATCTCAAAGTCAAAAGCTGCTGAGGGGTCTCTGTCTGCATGTCCATGAACAAGCAGGACAGTCCTTGTTCCAGGGCACATGTGGCAGCAGAGCTATGGATCAGGAAAATGGCTAACTGTCCTGTAAGCTTTGATGAGTAGTTTTTGGAAATAAAAACAGCTGTATTCTCCCTTCCATACAGGAAAGATGGTTTGTTACTATTCCTTGTTCTTCATTTTCATGCTTGATGAGTTGAGGGATATTTTTTTCTTTAATTTAAACCTTATTAATGGAAAGAGACTTAGCCATAGAACTTGCTCTTCTTCCTGTATCAGAAGCGAGACTCTTGTTCTAGAAGATGTTTGTCTGGCGGGTTAATTCACTCCACATCCAGGTGTATCTTGCTTGGTGGGCTCCTGTATTATAAGCTTTGAATTTCCTTCCACTTGAGTCCTTTTGTGTGCTTTGCACCTGATTTCTGAGCTTGTTGAAGGACTGTGCCTGTGTAAAAAAAGACTTTTCTGTTTCACTTGCAAAAATGTTTATGTTTTGATTTTCCTAATGAGCAGCTCAGAAAAGCCAGCTGATCTTCCTAGATTCCCAGAAAACAGCATTTCTTCGCCATAAGAGTCGCCTGCAAGTGGTCCGAGAGCTGAAGGAGAAGGCCTGTGAGAACCTGCAGGGTTGGTATTGAAGTGCATATGACTTTCTCCTGCATAAGTAGCCATGACTATATTTGTGCTTGTGGTTTCTGTTTGCTCTGATGGAGCTGTGCTCTCCTCTAGCTCCAGTGGGATCTACAGCAGTGAAACTGCACCCTTCTCAACCCCTTCTCACTCTGTATTTGGAGTGTGGTAATTCTGTATTTTCAGCTCTACCTTGGGTCACAGCTTTCACGGAATGAAAATGCACCTGAAAGCTCTTCAAAATGACACAGCATTGTCTCCACAATACCATCTTGGCTGGGTGAGACAGTGCTCAGCATGTCCTGTGTGCCAAATACATATGGGCATATTCACCTGCCAGCTCACACAGGCTCAGGGGGTTTTTCCAAAAGCAGAATGCTGTGTCCTAGTACAGATCTGCTGTCATCCCCCTGATTGTGCTGTTCAATATCTTGATCCCCACCAGGGCAGAGGAACAGTGTCTCACAATTACTGTTTCTTCTTGTGTACTGGCTCAGTGGGGTTGGGATACACAAGGCTCCAGAACACCAGCAGGTAGAATAAATCTGCCCAGCAAGCAACACAGATCAACCAGAGAGAAAGCTTGAAATAACTCTGACCTTTTTCCATACTGTGACAGTTGTTAACATGTTTTGCAGATTATGAAGTGCCAAACTGCCCAGAATTGGAGTTTTTCTCTGAAACCAACAGTGTTGTGACAGCCAGTGACATGAACAGCAAATACTCACACAGCAATTCAAGAATATCAGCGTAGGTATCTGCCTTCAAATCAGGTAGTGACTGTTCTGGCATCAGCATTGAGGAGGTCAGCTTGCTAATGCTTGGCATGCTCCTTGCAGCTATGTGTGCCTTGGAGCTGCTTTAATTACAGGCATTTGATGGTTATTTTAACTCTCATTGGAAGGGAAAGAGCAGAAAATGCCAGAAGCTACTAGTGCAACGGGAACTGAGTGCCCAGCAGAGGAGCTGTGAGCACAGACTCTGGGCGGGTTCTGGCTCCAGGAGTATTGGGCATGGGGCCAGAATAGCTGGCTGTAGAGAGCTAGACACAGAATACAGGCAGAGCCTCTCAAATATTAACAGTTTCTGCGCATGTCTTGTGTTCTTTGGGCTAGGTTTCACACTTGGTATGTGGGGGTCGCTACTAAATCTCATACCAATGTCTTCCCACAGTGGTTGTCTGCATTGTTTTGGGTGCTCTCAAGAATATGAGCTGCAGTGTAGGGTGACGTGTGTAACAGGCTGGTGTAGCCTGTGCGACCACTTCTGAATTCCCTGGCTGAACTGTGGAAGAATACAGCTGAGGGAAAAATGTGCACTTTTTAGACACTTTTTTTTTGTAGACCAGCTGTAAACAGAAAGAGAATGCAGCCTTAGTATTCAGCATCAGAGTGTGTGGATCACTTGGGAACATCATGCAAGTAGGTCTGGCCTATAAATGAAGTTGCTTTCCTGTGATCATGGGTGGGAGCTGAGCAGGCTCTGGAGATGGCAGAAATTAAAATGTTCAGAGCCAAGCACAGACCCTGGCCACCAGTGTTTTAAGTGGACCTCACCTTTGCCTGATAGTGACTACTTGACTACTGCTTTGAGCTTGGAGCAGCTCCTGCTTTGTGTTGTACACATGCTTTAACCTTGCTGGAACATGGAGCAGTGTTTTTTGGAGCAGAGAAACAGCCTTGTGTTTCAGACCACAAAGCGTAATGGTTGAGTAGCACTGAAAACATTGTCGCAGTGCTTAAGATTACATGCAGTCCTCTGTCACTAGAGAGAGCAAGGACTTGAGTGACAAGCTCCATTGCACACTGCTGATGTTCCTTCAGACTTACCCTATTAGTAGTTAATTTTGTTGTGCACACAGTAACTGAACACGCTCTTTTCAGGCGATCCTCAAAGAACCGACGCAAGGCGGAGCGTAAGAGATACAGCCTGAAGGAGGGGAGTCCTTTCGAGGATATTGCCCTTCTGGAAGTCCTGGGAGAGAGTGTTCGTGCTGTTGAGAGTGTGAAAGGTAGGACAATTGGTGATCTTAATCCATGCTGCAGCTTGTGAGGCTGAGGACAGCTAAGGTAGTGTGCCCGCTCTTTCTTACTGCCATGTGCTGGGGAGAAAAGCTGCCTGGTCCGTACAGCCATCTGTGTTGGACCTTGGTTTAATTCATCTGCCTGTGTGCTCAGAATAAGGTGTGAGCTCTGTGCATTTGAAGTCTGAGAGCAGAGAAAAGAGGCCTTCTCAGTGCCAGTATAGATTTGTCTTATTTTTGTTCTCGGACACTGTAGGGGCTCAGTAGGAACAGAACCAGTTCTGAGTTGCTGCTCTCCTTCCTGTGTGCTGATAGCATAGAAATGCAGCTGTTTATTTAGTATACCTGTGTTAATTGCTATTTATTGCTTGTGCTTCTGTTCCCTCCTGCAGGAGAGATACACGTCCTTCTGAAGCAGCTTGTGCTCTTTGGTTATGATGAGCAAGCTGGGGCACTGCAGCAAGTCCTGGAAGAGGTTTTGCAGTTGATGGAGACCTCAGTCCCAGAAATCTGGACTTCAGACCTGCAACAGAGCTCTGTCAGCCTGGTCTGTGCTCATCCACAATTCCTGTCACAGTCGTTAGACAGTACCAAGTGTTTAGCAGTATTTCGCCTTCTCCCGCAGAGAGCCCAGAATCCTTCCATGGCTTTCAAAATATGGGGTTTTTTTCTGTTAGAGGTTCAGTAGACATTCCACGCAGAACCTGCCAAGTCAGTACACTGTAGATGTGTACAGCTTGTATAGCCTACTGTGTGCCTTGCCCTGAATGCGACATTGGATGTGATGAGGTCTCCTGAGGCTTGTGTTGCCTTGTCCTAGTGGTGACTTGTTTTTGTTAGCTCCATCTTAAGCAATTGTACAATATGGAAACACTTTCTTCTTTCCTAGGCCTAATGATAGAAGTGTAGTAGAGTAGTTGTTGTCCAGCATGGTCCTGTAAAGTGAAAAGCTGCTGGACTGGTCAATTTAGTCTGAACCATATATCATGAGGAGTATATTACAAAAAAAAGGGTTATGTCAGGCTTCTAAGCTTCACCTTAATGCAGAAGAAGGAAATCACAAGGACTTTACTTTCCAGAGTTAAAAAAATCTCTTATTTCTAATAAGTGGTTTCTGAGCATTTATGGTGAACACCAGATGTTCCCCAGTATATTCCCCCTAACTGCTGATAGCAGGAGTCTTAAAGACAGATTAAAATTGTTCTATGTGACAGGGAACAGAGACTTCCCACGTGAACTTTAAATATTGATGGTGCTGTAACGAAATCATTGCTGCCAAATCATTAAATTTATGGTGCTGTGAAGAAGTAGGTGCTGGGAGAAGAGTTCTCTGTCCTGAGAAGTTGTGTGAAAGCAGGTCTTTCTTCCCGCCTCCGTGTTAACTTTTCTGAGACATTACTGGGCTTTGATCACACATTCCTGTTCACTCCTCACTTTGTACTGTGAGGTCTCCTGGTTTTGGACAATAATAGCAGAGATACTTTGAGAGTATCTCTGTTTGTGCTTTGCTTTGTTCAGGCTGGAACATGGCTATTGCTTCTTACAGGCCCTGGGACCCAATTCAACTGCAAACAGCATTATGGCTGCCTATCAGCAGAAGAGAATGATGCCTCCTGTTGTACAAGGTTAGTTGAGGCTCTAAGTACGTTTGGGTGTGAAGTGTCAGGGAGGATAGTGGGCTTCGAGGCTCTCCAAGCACTGCTACCTGCCAACAGTTGTACCAGTTACTCAGCTGTGACGGTTCCTTGCTTTTCTTTATGGTCTACCATCCTGCCTTGTGGCAAGTGAGCAGCTTTCTCAACAAAGTTTATTTTGCTCTGAATTCCTGTGCTAAAACTGTCTCAGTTTAAAACTGTCTCCTGTGCTAAAATGTCTCAACTGCTCCTGGCTTCCTGTGTGTGTAATGTCAATCTGTTGTGAGGGAATTGAAAATCTGATTTCTTAAGGAATGCGTTAGACAATTCTTCTTGTCATTTACCTGCTGAATTTTTCTCTCTGGCTTTGGCAGTCAGGCCAGGCTCTTGACCAGGCCAGTCTACAATCTGTCATGTTGCTTTGCCATCTTTAAGTCCTTGAAGTGAATATAAAATTAGGGCTGAGAGACCTAGCAAAGGGTGGTCCCAACTCCCCAGTCTTCCCTCTGCCCAGTAGTCCTACATTCTCTTTCCCTACTAGTCCTGGAACTGCTTGGGGAAATCCCCTATTGAATCTATAGATGCAACCTGCCTATAGCCACTTGCCAGGGCTGGCTTCAGAAGAAGCCTTATGCCTCTCATTCACACCAAACGGAGCCAGGTCACTGTGGTGCATGATGGGCCAGTGACAGGTGAATGAATGAATGGAGTTCTGCTTTGTGCCACTAATGGTTGTGGCTTTGTGCCTGTGCCTCCTTGTTCTGAACAGTAACACTTAACGATTAAGAGGGGACTTGGTGTGCCCAGAGGTTTCCTGGTGTAAGCAGGTGTTCTGAGGACACTCTTTTGTGCAGGCTGGTGATCAGTCACTACAGGGAAATTATACATGTCAAGAGCTTTCTCAGCATCTTTTGATGTAAGAAAAGTGAACAGAGTAGCTGACAGGTCTTGAAGGAGCTATATTGCTGTTACCCCCTGTTCTGACACTTGTTCCATTTGCCTTTCAGATCCAGAAGTACTGACTCCACCAAAATTCAATAAAAATCTACAGTGGAAACTGCATCTTCTCCAGTAACTAAAAGCCAAGGAATCCTTGTGGACTCTGAATTCTAACTTTTCATATAATTTCATTAAATCTTTACAGAAGCCGTTGTTGTTCT
>WEIT01011437.1:763-17820 GCA_013389985.1 Dryoscopus gambensis
ATTATTTTAATGCTTTATAAAAAATAGAGGTGTAAGTTAATATACGAAGAAGAAAAGGCAGCATGGGGCAGACAGCAAGGCTGCTGCAAGACCGAGTAGTCCTGAATTCAAATCAAGGCTGGATTTACAGACAAAAATATTTATTTTTTGAATCAGAACCTTACAAAACCATCTCATCTATAGATCTGTTCAATGGATGAACAGTATTTTTGCACAGTCATTTTTAATATTTAAATGCCATTGGAAGTTCTTCAGTGCAGAGAAGGTCTCTTCTAAAATCCATGGCAAAATTTTTGAAAAAAAAGCCCCCAAAGAATCTTTAGAGCAAATATATGTTGTTCTAAAACCAGACATCCAGAGATATGTTCCATTTCTGGTTAACTGTCCTTTCATTCATGAAAGCCTCTAGCCTTTTTAGGTTTTTTACATGTTTATTTGTTCACAGAATTATTAATTGTGCTACTTATGTGGGGCAGATTTCAAGGATGAGATTTCAGATTACACATCCAGGTGATTTCACTAACCCACCTTATCTGCTTAGTTTTCTCCACAGAATTGTTTTTCTGGATGTACTTTAAGTGATGTGGAATTAAAAAGAGACTAAATAGCTCTTTGTTCTGGCACTGTATTGATCAAATATACTTCTTTTTCCTCTGGGATCTTACCAAGGACTAAGCTGTGAATAATAATATATACTCATTTTAAGATGGCTATTACTGCTATAGAAGTTGACACAATTTTGAATTTTATTTCGTTGGTTGAGAAATGAAAGGAGAGCAAAGAAGAAGAAGAAGCAAAGAGGCTCAGGCTTGAATAACTCCAGACGCCTCTTGGCAGCTGAAATATTCAAGTGTGTAACAGAATCATAGAACAGGTTGTATTGGAATGGACCTTTAAAGATCATCTAGTCCAAAAGCCCTGCCATGGGCAGGGGCATCTTTCACTAGAGTAGGTTGACAGATGTAAATACTTTCAGATGTTTTAAGTCTTGCTTTAATGGTTCTGGCAGTTGCGTTTGGAAGACTGAGCCTTATTAAGGGTCACAGCAGTGGCTTTGGGCAGGTGCTTGTTCTCTGACCTTTTCCTCACAGACATGCATCTCTCTAGATTTAAATAAACTAGTTAACTCCTGTGTTTCCTTTACAGTAAGCCTCAGAAAAAACCCTAAACATTTATTCTGTAAGGTGACCAGCATTCACTGACACAATAAGAGAAGCTTGTTTTAATTAGGAGAGAATTGTGCAAGATTTAGGGTAAAACATCCACGTAAACTTGTGTTTAGGCGACTTGTAAAGTTGCTTAACTTGCACATGTTGCACAGCAAGGCTGCGTATGCAGGCCAGGAGACCTGAATGCTGCTGAAATATTAGGACCTGTGTCTTGTGTGTTTCTACATGGGGTTCAGTGCTAGCAGCAGTAATGGCTTCAGATATTTTAATTAGAACACCTGCAACTGAAAAATATTTACAATTTACTCAGTTTATTCGGACCCAATTTGTACTATTATGCATTTTTAGCACTTCCTGTTATCACCATCATGTGTTACAATAATCCACATTCTTGAGCTCAGATTACTCATGTCCATGAGAGTAGTGTCTAGGGACCAAGACAAATCAAGGGTAATGGTAGAGATAATGTATGTAATGTAATGTATGTATGTAATTTCTTTTTCCTGTGTTTGTGCCAATTGCCTTAATCTGCAATGTCCTCCAGAGGGTTCTAAAAGTTACATTTAGCAAAATTGGTTAGATTCCATTCAGAGTCCCAGATTTTTTCCTGGTTTGAGTGTTTTATTTAACCTTTACATGCAAAACTTAGACCAGAGTCCTGTAAGGGCTGCTGAGTCCATTTACAGCTGTGATCAATATGAGGGGTTTAAGATGAACTTCATGAGGGAACTGGGGTTGTTCAGCCTGGAGAAAAGGAGGATCGGGGGAACCTTATTGTTCTCTAGATTTATCTGACAGGAGGGGGCAGCCACGTGGGCCGGGCTCTGCTCCCAGGGAACAAGGGACAGGACAAGAGGAAATGGCCTCAAGTTGCAGCAGGTTTAGAGTGGATGTTAGGAAAGATTTCTTCCCTGAAAAGGTGATCAGGCATAGGAAGAGGCTGTCCAGGGCAGTGTTTTAATCCCCATCCCTGGGAGTGTTCAAAAGACAAATGGATGTGGCACCTGGGGACAGCGGTGGGTTTGGCAGTGCTGGGTTAAGGGTTGGTCCTTTACAACCTTAATGATTCTGTGATTCTCTGAAATTAATTCTGTAACTGCACGGCTGCTGTCTTTTGCAATGCTGCACGGTTCCTCACTTGTTAATTAGTGCCACTGATCACTTTGATTTGCTGAGCTGAGGGCAGTGAAGGGCCAGTTTTTGGAATTCTACATTAATTATGTCTATCTAAAAAACCCCAGAAATGAAAGAGAACAGGTACAGCCTGTTTGCTGTGACATCTTGACATAGAATCCTATTAACAATAACAAAAAAGAAAGTCTTGATAAGGAATTCTGACATTACTGTTAATCTGTGAATGTAACGGGCAGGAAACAGTCATGGAAAACTGGACCATTTATAATGAATAAATGAGATGGCCAAGGAAATGCACTAAAATATACTTAATTCACACCTGCGTTTTAACCAGGTGTAACTAGAGGTAGAGAGCCCTGGTTTTTTTCACTTTATGGTGCATTCCTGCGGGATTCCTGCGGGATTCCTGCGAGATTCCTGTGGGGTTCCTGTGGGGTTCCTGTGTATTTCGTGTGCTCATTTCCTGTGCATTTCATGTGCAGCCTAAGGTTTTTATCGTGTGATCCCTCTCATTTTTCCTGTGCATCACATCAGCTTTAATTCTCATACTGAAAACCTGCTCAAACCCACAAATTAATTGTTGCAGTGTCGGACTGGTGCAGCCAGTCTACTAGTCAGCCTTGAGGTGATTTAGCAGCTGCATTTAGAAGCTGCTTAGAAGGAAAGGTACAGAGCAATAATGCCTCAATGAAGGTATGACTAGCTGCCTTAGAAGGGATGGAGCAGCCACAGGGAAGGGAAATGTGGAGAATTAGGGTTAGGATGATAAAGATGCTTGTTAGTTTGGGTGGTGAGGCTATTTATTATACTTTTGTTATTATACTTAATGCTCAAGTAGTATTTCAAATGCTTCACGGTGAATCCATCTCTCAGCTGTCACCGTGGTGATAAGAGCTCGTGTTTTGTCACACATAACAGTTGTCTGTCTCTGCCCCCAAAGCACATCATCTGTCTCTTCTGTTACATGTAAATATATTTTTTAGTAAAGAAATAAGAGTGATCTAATTCTGCAGGACAGACAAATTAAACTTCTCTACAGTCATAAAAGAAAGTACTATTACACACAAAACTATAACCTAAAGAAAAAATAACAATAAAGAGTTTTTTTTTTTTTTTAAATAATAATTCTCATTGTTGTAGATCATGGATGCAGTAATTCCTGAAGGTTAATGGGTTATTTCTTGGGCACTTTCAGTAGCATGTTCACTTAATGGAGAAACTTCACCCTACAGAAAAAATTGCAGAAATGAAATTTATAGTAAATAACTCTAAATAAGCACAAACTAGTAAACCTTTTAAAAAATTTACCACCACCACACACACCTGGTCCTCATTGAGTTCATCATATTGACCCCAGCTGGGACCAATCAGCACATGAGATTCAGGTGCTTTGGGAACACCGGCCCAGGTTATAAGAGATGTGGTTGGCTGTGAAGGAAGAGGTGGAGGGGAAGAAAAATCTGGAGAGAGGAGAATGTAGAGTACAAGACTAAGGAGTTGTTGGAGTTCATCCTGTAAAGTCTTTTTACTATAAGAGAGAAGTTATGATTGGAGAGAAGACAGATATGAGGCCTGCATGTTGGATAAGTAAAAGTTCTTATCCTCATCTGCAGTCCACCTGACTTCTGTTCATCCTGGTTTTGTGTTGTTTTTTTTCCCTAGTAAAACATCTTTTCTTAGATTTTGTCTTTCTCACATGTGCTCTGAAGTTCATTACTATCTCTAATATGTTTTGGAACAGCATACATATGTATCACACCCATCACTTTCCCACAAAAGTGTACAAAAAATTTCTTGCTCATAATGTTATGCTGCATAACAGAAATGTCTTAGGCCCATTTGGCTTGTAAATCTTGTCTGAGTTCTCTTGCAGCTCTCAGTAGTTTCTGCTCATAAGGGTGCTCATCGTGGTGTCACTGGCCCATTTGCTCTGAGTTTTAAGGGTCTGATTAACACTGCCAAGTAATTAAGGAACTGAGCACTAAGATTTTAATATGTGCTGCTTCAAGCCCATGAGTAGGATACCTTGAAAAGTAAATGTGCTGTCTATGGGATTTTTATGTTCCTATAAAGTTGAAGCTCAGTAGTTTTTAAAAAAAAATCCAAAAAACTTACTGAAAAAAACTCCTTCCAAACATAAAACCCATGTGATCACATGGCAGAGGATGGTTTAACTGTAGTGTAAGCAAGTTAGAAGAGGCTAACAATCTTTGTTCCCTGATATTTCCATTCTGGTGCAGAAATTCTTATTTCTAAATGGAACAGACTGTGTGTGGTTGTGTGCTATGAGAAATCTCCAGGAATGCATCGTTGCTGCATGTAATGACAAGGCTTTGCAATTTTGCAGAATAGAACTGTAGGCTGGTGACAAGGCCAGGCATGGGAGGATATTCTGAGATTTTATAAGTGCATAGAAATGGAGTCTTCTCCCTTTAGCCACAAATCAGGTGTTACCCCCTGGGCTTCTCCTCTAGAAGACTGAGAATCTGTAGGCTACTTTTAAAGGGTACAAAAAGTAGTTCCTGTCAGTAAACTTTTATTTGCCATATGGGGACTCTAGTTGAAAACAGCTGAAAATGACTGATCTAAACAATAATGCATCCGTATGAACTTCCTCTGTAACTTCTTCATAACCCCTTGTGTGCTGTTTGGATTGGATCAGAATCCCTGAGGGGATCTTGTCCTTCTTCTCCTGCCTATAACATTCCTGCTGAATTATGTAAGTGCTTATTTTCTGACTTAGCAGTCAGTGCCCTTCTGGTCTCCAAAATCAGTTGTGAGACCTTTTTGTTCCTCCTTTATAAAGCTTTTGTATGGTAGGTGTGCTCTGGAGGTCTAGGTGGCCATCCAGGTGGTTGTGGTTACTTCCTTGGAGTTCTGATATGAAAAACTTGTCTTGCAATTAGTGGTAATGACTTTTGCACAGTGGCATCTTGCTTGAATATGTCACTCAAGGTTTAAGAATGGAAGTTAAACTCTGACTATTTACAGGAATCTCTCTTGTCTTGGTATGGAGATGAGTGTTTTTCACTCCCTTTTGTGATGCTTCGTAAGTTTGCAGTTGGACATGGAAATATCTGAATTCCAAGTGTTAGATAATTTCAGTGGTATAAAAACTTCAAGTTCATCACAAGCCATCCAATTTAGATGCTGCAGAAGCTGTTTTCTCCCCTCATCCTGGCGCTAATTATGTCTCCTCCTAGAAAGATCTCTTCTAGTTTGGGTCCTACTGATGTGATAATTCAGCCTGGATTGCTGCATTATTGTTATGTTCAGTTACTATCCTATAACTCTTTGTACTGCTGAATCACCCTGCCTCATCTTGGAGTGCCTGCTTGTGATCAGGTGGTTTAGTGACCTTGGTACCTACAAGACTTGACTTTGGGTTGCTGTAAGAAATACTATGTTAAATAGATGTTAAAGGTTCCTCAGAACAAAGCTGTAAAGCTGTGACTCACTGAGCAATATAAACTGGACAAAGAAAAGGGTTTGAAAACAAAGAAGATTTAATAATACGTGGTTTATGCCTGGCATTTCATTCCAGTCCTTAGATAAATATGACTTACCTTTGGCATCCCTTGCCCAGTTCTCTTGGGGCCCAAATTACATTCTGCTTGCTTGCAGCCTCTGCCTCTGTGAGATTGCTGCAGCTGACAGCTGCAGAACTCAGCACTGGCCAGCGAGCCAACAGCAGTGAGTTTGCAGACGTGCTTGTGCTCTGCCTGTCTCCTGCAAACTTAAAATAAAATTCTGTGGGCAGATGATAGTGAGTTTACACATATCTGCTTTTCAGATAAATGCATCTATATGCAGATTTAATAATCTGTTTTTTTAAAAAGTGATGCTGCTTGTGTCTTGTTTTCCCTTGCACTTTTATTGTCATCTCTTTTATTTCCTGATATATGAAAAAATAACATGGAGGGATGATGGGGGGAGAAAAACAGGAAAAGTTTTTTTTTGTTTGTTTGTTTTTTGTGTTTTTTTTTTTTAAATTTTATTTTTTTTTTAAAGTTATGGCAATATTTTTAGGAGTATATGTTAACATATTTCACTGTCTTAACATCAACAAAGAAAATGCGGTGTACTGCCAGGACTGTAATGTATAGCCTGGAGACTGTACCATGTGCTTAATCTTAAGAATAGAAATAAAAGTAAAAATATTTTTAATTTGCTAGTGCACCCATCCAGTTTTGTTCAACAGTTGGGGAAGTTACTGGTGAAAAGTCATCTTCAAGACCTCTCAAGTATATGAACTTTGTGTCCACTATGTACAAGTGCTTATACACATCTGTGCTAGTGAAAACAGAATTTCATGATATAACTTGGTTTTTCTTCATAAATCTCATCATTTCATACCACTGGCAGTTTGGGGGGAGAAAAGCTTAAGGATATGGTAAGGTGAAAGTACTGGTTGGGACTCTAGTATGAATTCATCATAAAATCATAGAGTTTCTTGGCTGTTTTTGTGAAACATCACTGTTTTTTAGTTTCTAACTTACCTTAATTATTTTTGCTTTCTCTGCAAATTTTAGAGAAAAAATGATTGAAGATAGTTAGATATGTATAGATGACATTTAATTTTTTAGAAATGAAAGCTTTCTTTATAAAGAGGAGTGGTTTAAAGAAGCCTTTTGGTGGTGCAGAAATATGCATTAATGATAGTGAAAGTCAAGGTTTATTCTTAATCTTTATTTCTACCCTTCCTCATCACGGTAGTATTTTCACCTAAAATGAGAAATTGATGTTTCTTAAGTTGATATCTTTGTAGATGTTACATGAAAAGAATATCTGTTCAAGTACTTAATCTTTGGTGTATCTGGCTCTATATTCTTCAAAGCTTTGCTCATTGCTCTTTTAAATGATTCAATAGTGTGTTAAGCTTTGCTAAACATAGAAATGTAGTAAAATGTCTATTAATTTCAGTCTACAGACTGTTTTGGACTCTTTAGTTGGAGTCTAATTGGAGTACTTTTGAAGCTGTATGCATTTTGAATGACACCCACTCTTTGGTGCACTGACTCCTGTCCTACTTGGCACTTTTACTTTTACCTGCTGGTTAGACAATCTATCCTGATTAATGGTTTCAGTCTTCATTTAAAAATAAGTAGTTCCTGTCTGTTGCCTGCGTTTGGGTTTTCTGGATTCTCTAAGTAATTTGTTGATGTATTGCTATTATACTGGAATTCTGTACTCAATTTCAAATGAGTCCAGAAGAACAAAGCATAAAACAATTGAGTTTAATAAAGGAAAAACACTCCTCACAGTGATCAGTAAAGCACAAAGGCGATGTTTGTCTGTGGGAGCACCAGATGTATGTGCACTACTTATCAACTTTAAGGGTTGTTCATACTTTTTTTGAAATATCATCTCCTTTTTTTATTGACCCTCTTCTATTCAGAAACCAATGGTGATATTGCACATGTCTAAAATGGTAGATAAAAGCTCACCTGGAGCACAACCAGCAATTCCAAGAATTAGATTTAATAATATGCTTCAAACCTATGGATTTTCTTGGATGACTGTATTGGAGAATTTACCAAGTCTCCTTTTTTTAAGGTTGATCTTTAGTGCTTGTGATTCTGGAAATGTGTAAACCCACAGGCATTACTGACTTTTCAATTACAATGTAGCAAAATACTTTTGTTCTACTTCAGGGCTTGAATATTGTGTGTGTTCTGAAAGTATGGTGAGCTGTTTTGTTGAAGGAACTTTTGGATTGATTGAAAAGAAAATGGGAAATATTGATAAATGCAATGAACTTTGCAGACTGATCCTTTATACTTAAAAATGATGCAGCAAACCCTGTAGTGGTAGAACCATTAGCTGGCCTTTTCATGAAGTACCACGTTTTGTGGAGCAGGATAATACTTTCCCAGGTGCAGAAATGACTAGCTAGTTTTATTCCATTGCTTCCAATTTTTTGCTACCCAGAAAATACTCCTCAATTTAAAATTTTTTTTTAATAAGTGGTGGTTTATGCACTGACATTAACGGGAGCTGGAAAAAAAATTATATTTTTTCTTAAAGTGTAAGAGCGAAAAAGTGTTATAGGCTGTAATTTTCTTTGAAAAAGAAGTAGGTTAAAAAGGTTACAATATGCTCTTTTATTGTCACTCATGAAAGCTAAGCTGTTACTGGTAGTTATGTGAAAAAACACGTTTTAGTTTGGTAAACAGCATTATCAATTTGTTGAGGCTTTGCAGAATTTTTTCTGGGTCATAATTACCATCTTGGCAACCTTACATGTATGTCACTTCATTTTTATTTTTGTGCATATTTTTAAAAGTGTCATCTGCAGTGCTGGTGACCTGCTTAGCTTTAATATAGACCTGGGAGATGCACACAGACATCACACACACACTGTGGCAGTGTGTTCTTATTCCATTAGTGGTATTCTTTTACAAGTTGTAAGTGTTTTTGAATTAAATTTGTTATAATGGTATGTTCCACATTCTTCCCCCATTGCTGTCATAGTTCTCTTCTCCTTATTCCTTCCCAAATCCAGCCCCTAACCCCAAATATGGACAATCCCCTCCCTTGATCTCCTATCCATCATCCTAACTGCCCCGCACTGTTCCAGAAGGTTCCCCATCCATCAACCAAACCCCTCCCGCCAGCCATGTCAATCCCTTTAGGACCCTGCCTTTCCATCTAGAAATTACTTTGTTCTTCAATCCCCCATTAGTTTCCTCAAGTGTCATTCATTCCTTAAGGTTTCTATTAGCATTGTATAATATAATCCCTCCCTGAATACCTCCCCCTGATAACCCTGACTGGTCATCCCCCTTCCCCACCTCTGGTATCCACCCACTCCTTTCAAAGTGTGTACAGACGTTAGTCTGCAGTTCAGTCCGACCGAATCCTGTTCGGGGAATAAAACGGTCTTGGACATATTGGTCTGGCTGGCTCCTCCCTCACTCTTCACCTCAGGGTATTGTCTTGCATCTACAGCTGAAGGCCCAGTGCAAGGAGTAGAGCTGATTCAACTCCTTAGCCGCCACCCAGTCTCTGACTCGGAGACATAGGGGCGACCTTATCCTCTCGTGTCCCCCGTGTGGAGCCAGCCGAGGGTCACGAGGAGAGCACGGGAAGGCCGTGACAACACACTTTGGTGGTGGGCAAATATCTTTGCTCTACAGTACTCATGAAAAGTCTCTACTTGTTAGAATTTTCTGAATAAAAATTGAGGTTTACTTCCCTAACAAGGAATTGTAAAAAAAGAAGAAAGACAAAGACTGGGAAAAAGAATTAAGACATTTCTTCAAATGTCTTTGGGGATTTCTCAAGACTAATATATGAAAATCACTCATAATAAACGCGGCCTTTTGTAAAGCTCTGTGCTCTTGGACCTGCAAGTATCAGTATGGGTGTGTTTCCCATTCAGTTAAACAACAGGACTACTTGACATGGCTCCTAATGCAGGGAGGAGAGCAATGGCCAAAAACTGTAATACATTAATTCAAAGGCCCCATAACTTTTACAAATTCTGTTATGTGTACAGCATTATACTATTAACACCACCTACTCAATATTCCTATTTATAGTCTGCATACTGTATGGTGTGATAGGTGATAACAGGGCTGTGTTCCTTCACAGAAAGAAACTGTGAGGTGGCTCTGTTAGGAGAGCTGCACATCATTTATGTAATTGGTTAATACATGGAAGCTACAATCTTATATACCAAGAACTGGGTTGGTACAAGTCGAATTATGCAAGACCCCATGTCAATTAATTAATTGAGTTAGATCTAAACTTTAAATGGCCAGTATGAAACAAAAAAAAAAATTCCAAACAAGAAATATAGTAATATTTTATGCTAACTCCTTGGATCAAATGATTGAAAACAGTTTGCAGATGGCACTGAAACAGAAAGAACAAATATTGAGCAATGCAACTAGACATGAGGAGGTTTTTGTTCATAAGCACCATGTGTGAAGTGGACTGTTCATTTGATATAAATGCAAGAGCAGATGCTGAAAATGTCTCTCTATTATGGCATTATCACAATGAAACAGTATTTTTAGTCTTAGTGTGTGCAAATGACTTGCATATTAATAATTATGTTTTGTATCATGGTGAGTTATTACAATACACAGTCCTCATGTTCCTGCAGTACCCACAAATTTTTAGTTGCGTTGATACCAATGTATTAATCCCGCTTGAAATTTTACAGCAGAGCAAAAAGCCCCTTGTCATTCTGAGAGATGATTCTAATTTGCACGAATTCTGTTCTTTAGTTCAATGTGTTACTTGTTTGTATGTTGAACATTTTTTTCTTAAATCCACAAAGACAAAGAAATTAAGGACTCTCAGCCAATCAATTTTTTTTTAATAGAGATATTTTGTTTTGAGTGCAATTAAACAGTAGAATTTGTGTTTAAGTGCCCGAGGATAAAAAAAATCCTTGATCCACTCTAGGTATTTTCACTTGCTATAACTCAGTGGCATAATGCAGATCTTCTGCTGGATGGCTTTTTTTTGTTTAACTGCTTGATATAAGATACTCATTTGTAAACTAACAGCTTCTGGAGCTATCACTTGCTCATGTCTGACTTCTTGAAGCTTGCCTATGTTTTCAAATTCTTGTATTGCTGTAACTGACAAAAATAACAACAGAACTAATGCTGTCTTTTAATTTTGCATATACTATTATGTTCTATATAAAAATGCTATATACAAACTGTGTTGCTTACAGAATACTTGTTCTATAAATAGCCATTTGTTCTTTGACTGGAATAGGTGCTGTTCCAAACTTTGCCAGTTCATTTGAGGTCTAGAGTAAAGCTTTAAGGGAAGCTGAATGACATCCTGAAATGCATCACTGATTTCTATGTTAAATGTGGAAGGCACTATTAAAACAAGAGCTGGCACCTTCTGACCTCCCTTATGCAGCTGAATTAACAGTTTAAATGAAATAGATTTACCATTAATGTCAGTCTTTGAGCTGGAGGCAATGGGTCACAACAGTCTGTATCTGCCTGGCAGAAAGAGAGAGGAAAAACATTGATATTGAAAAACTGCATTTAAATTCCTGCATCTGGACAGTGGCAATCTGAAAAAGAGCTGTGGGGCCAAGGTTACCAAAGTGACATGTTTTGTCCATTACTTACACAGAAAATGAAGCCAAGGGAATTGGTCGCTTACCTTGTTTGCCTTCCAGCAGCAGTTTTGAGTTTCTCTTATCCCCACCTTTATTTTGTACTCTGTAGAGATTCTTCTCAGATGAAATGGTGCTGGTTTTTCAATAGGGTTTGCTTTTGCTTCTGAGACTACTGCTGTTCAAAAATGAATGCACCTGGTAATTTTTATCACTGCTGTCTTTAATTTGAACTCAAAGTTAACTGCTCTTAAATCAGTAATTCCACCGTAGACTTGAAGAGTCTTTTTGGAGCTATGAATAAGTGAAAATGGCAGGAAATGAAGTGTGGGTTTGTGTTCGGCGATAACAGCACTAACTCTATTTCTTACACTCCCAGGTCCTTGCTCCTAAACTCTTTCCCATTTTGTGCAAATTGTAGACCTCAGTTCTGAAGTCTTTAAGTTGGTGATAAAAATTTCTGCCTGAATAAGATATCTGTGATATTTTTCCCCCCCTCTGAGTGTTATGGTGATGTAATTAGGGCTATTAAAATAAATTAGATTGCATTTTCAATTAAAGTTTCTATTTTGAAAACTCCATAGCTCCAATGTCCTTTTGAATGATTACAGAAGCTGCTTGTTTGATGTTTCTTTAGTGGTATCAGCTGTAGGGAACAATTCAGGATAAATCTCAACCACCTCCTTTGCCCAAGAAGGAGACACTAAGCCACCATTTGATGGAGAAATGAAGGATGTTGTGTTATGCAGTTGCTCTGTAACAACAAGAAGCACGTGCTACTTCAGATACCATTGAGGGGTGAAGCGATGCGACTTGTGCTGCCTGTTTTTGCCTTTCCCTGCTCCCTTTTTTAATTCTGCCCTTGACTTTTACTGGTGTGTCATCTGTCCAGCAGGCACTAGTTCTCAATTCAGTGTCTTCTAGTAGCTTCTTGTTTCAGTAGCCCTATTTAAAATGAAAATAAAACTTCAAAGTATGATGAGACTACAAATGGAAAGTACTGATTTTTGTTTATATCTCTTAATGCTCTTTGTGATGGGGGGGGGTGTGTTAAATGTCTTAAAAAAAGTCCAGTGACGAGCACAAGTTAACAATACAGTGAATTACTAAGCTTTTTCGAATGGTAGAGGTTGTCAGTGATTACTGAATTTTCTGGCTCCTGCTGTTTTGGATGATTCCTGCTTTGTGTTATCAAGGGTCAGGAGAAAATTGTGGTGTTTCTTTTGTGTTGTTGAACAAAGTGCCATGTTTCTCAACTTCTGAAATGAAATAATTTTGAATTTGTTTTTTTTTCCTCATCTCTTCGCATTCACTTTCTTTTGCACAGCAGCTTGAATTCCCATTAGAGGAATGAACATTAGTTACAGGCTTTCAACTTCCCAGCGCTTGCAAAGCAATCATTAATGGAGGTATTTTGATATACTTCTTCTCATGACAGCCTTAAGCTGCAGCCACAAATGGCTTTTCAGATTTATTTGAACTCTTGTCTTTAGTTTTTATGTTTTTGATGAATGGATGCAGCCTTTAGAGTTTCTAAATATATGTTGGACATATGAAAACATATTCAAGGTCTCTTCTTAAGTGAAAAGAAAGACTAAAGCCCATAAATAAACCATCAGAGCATTGCTTTCAGAGACATGTCACACCTGTTGTAGAATTAACATTCTGAAACTTTAGAATGTCAGACTGCTTTTGGAAAGATTCTTCCTAATGAAGAGAAAAAAATAAAAGAAAAATAAGGAAGAAAAAAAAATCACTTCAAAGAGCTACTTGCCTGATTGAGTTGGGGTGAAAAAATGACATGATGGCTTTGATCCTTCCATCAAATGAAACAACATGAGAAAGGAGTGGGGAGGAAAATGTGTGGCTCTGCAGAGTAATGTCATGCTATCAGCAAGGACCACTGAAGATGTTTATTGGCTTCAGCAGACTGTATCATAATACAAAAGAATTTTCAGTCACTGTAGGGCCACTGATTTCCTCTGCATTAAATTTTGGTGGCAGAACATTAATAAGTCAACAGTAGTTATCTGACCAACAGCAGGTGAGTGGCCATAGATTCAGTGTTACTCTCCAAAGAATAAGGGCTGTTTCCAGTACAAACAAACGTTGTATTAGATAGATATAAATATATTTGTCTAAATATGCTGTGAATATTTTACGCATAGCTCCTACTGGATAAGGAAAAGAATCTATCAGACAGTCTGAGTTTCATTCAAGAAAAATGCTACAATTTCCATATCTGCCACCAAATTTGAGCTGTCTTACTGAGAACAAATGCAGGGGGAAAAGGGATTGAACTTGAACATCTGGTTGTGTTTTAGATCCTGTATTTACCATTTAGGATATGCATGAAACAATTGAGGACTTTGAGCATGGATGGGTTGTAGGAAGGATAACAGCATGAATTGGTTGGGAGAGGAGCCCTTCGGTGCTGAGTGGTGTCAGGAGCTGGCAGCTGTTGCGGGAGAGGTGTCAGTGCAGGGTGTGAATGCTCAGAGCTCTGGTGTGAGAGCGCCACGGGCAGTGAGCGGGGAAGATGCTTCCTGTTGCTTAGTTCTTGCTGTCTTTAGGGAAATGGGACTTGATACAGTCTCACTAAAGATGGGCAGGGTTGCATCAGGAGATATTTGGCTCTGTCATCAGTTTTGCCTGGAAACAATCATCGCCAGGATTCTGTACTTGTTCCTGGCCCGGGAAGAGTTTTTTTTGTTCTCTGATGTTGTGATTGTGAGTTGCTTTTGAAGCCAAGCTTTGCAGCTGACCTTTCAAATTTGAAGTGCTATCTCCTGTAGAGGAATACAACACTCCATTTTCCAAGTAATACTAGAGCATTCAAGGTCTGCTTTTTCTATTTTGAGACTTTGTTTTTCTAATCTTCTTTTTAGTCTTCCATAAAGACAATAGAAAAGCAGGGGGAAAGAGAATAGTAGCAAATGCTTTTAAAGATTCTAAGAAACAGCAATGCACGATTGTTTTTAATGCACAGTCAGATTAGGCACAATTGCTTTCTTGTCATCTTTTTCATAAGGCTGTAATAAATAATTAAGTTGGATGCACTACTTCTCTACAGGTTGGTGTAAAGTATAAACAGCTGCTGTCTGGTATTTCAATCTCATTTTACTTACTCCCTTTAGTGAAAATGCTGACCTAGAAATTGTCATCTCTGACTAGAGCAGTGCTGCTTCTGCTCCAGTACCTACATCTGATAGTGATCAGTGGCAGCTGTTTTGGAAAAAAATTAGGACAAAAAAAGTCTATAGAGGGAATTTGGAGAATAGCTTTTGCATTTGGAGAACATTTCTGTATATGATGGTGTGGTAAGAAACAAAAGAAGACCTCTAGGGGGTCAAGTAGCAAAGATGTGTTCTCATGCCAAACAACAAAACATTGATTGAAAAAATAAAATAATCTGTGAAAGATCTATTTCTTGGATTATGGTAAACTTTTTTTTTCAATCCAGCTAATATTTAGCAAAAACTAATGCATAATTGGTACATCTTGCAACTAAAATTGGAGTATAATATCAAGAATCAAATCTTAAGCCCTTTCAGAGGTTGGTCCTGGTAACATACAAATTTGACTCACTGTAAGTAAGGTAATAGTTGTGTCATTAGCTGCTCTGGGAACATTTCACATGCTGACTCAGTTACTTGTCTAAAAGACATAAGAGTGAATGAGTGTGTTTTCCTGCATTGTGTGGGTACAGGGTGTACAGGACATGCAGGCCTGTAAGTGTAGGCTGGTACAGTTTGTGGTTAGGGCTGTTCAGATGTGTTTTGAACATAAGAAGCACTTTCATTGATGTCAGTGCGTTGTTTTGGAAATGGATATTGACTTTACAGCCTGTTACTGTTTTAGTGTAACACTTAAGATGAATTGAATACGAATTATTACTCTATTGGGTTGGAAATGCTGGCTGCTGGTTTTGAGTGGAAAGCAATTGTAGCCAGTTCTCACCGAGTCAGGCATCTGAAGTGCTAGATGCTTTTGAAAACTCTAACAGATGTCTAACTCTATTTTAGGTGCTTCAACAACATTTCGGAATCTGGTCTGAAAAAGCTAAAAACCTCCTGTAGATAGCACTAGGATTTTCATGGTAGATTCAGGTACAAAGATGATCTGTTTTATTAATGTATTTTCTGTGACTGCTTTGCAAGACTTTCAGGATGTTTTACTTGTGAGATCACCAGACACTGTTCACTGAAAAAGCTCCTTTTTCATGGCATTGATGGGATATAAACACTCATAAAAGTGATTTCTCATTTAACATTAATTTTTACCTTTGGTGCCATCATCAACAGCTCTGGCTCCTCCTGCATGTTACCTGTCTAGGCTATGTGTACCTTCTTTGAGTAAAAAGTAGGTCTCTATTTTCATCATGATGGAAGTGTGAACCATAAAATCTCAGACAATTTTTGTCTCTTGTCAACTCTTTCCATGAGCATCCTGTGAGGCTTTTTGCATTCTTTTTTCTATGAGAAAAAATAGTTAGGATATATTCAGAAACGTTTATCTGAATTTGTTTTTAAAATTTAAGCAAAATACACTTCAATCTAGGTTTTCTTAATATGCTAGAAACTTCAGATAGAATGTCTAATCCTCTTTGTCCAGGACCAGAAAGGTCCTATTACAGAATCACGGAATATACCGAGTTGGATGAAACCCACAAGGATCATTGAGTCCAACTCTTGCCCTTGCACAGAACCCGAGTCACACCCTCTGCCTGAGAGTATTTTCCAAATGCTGCTTGAGCTTTGTCAGACTTGATGCTGTGACCACTGCCCTGGGGAGCCTGTTCCAGTGCCCAGCCACCTCTGGGTTAAGAAACTTTCTCAAATATGCAACCTAAACTCCCCTGACACAACTTCAGCCCATCCCCTTGGGTCCTGTCACTGCCCACTAGAAAAGAGTTGTGAGTCTGTCCACTTTCTGTATATTAAGCAGAGATTTGAAAAGATATTCTGGAATGAGGATAAAAGTGCCAAGCATCCACAATGTAAATATGAAGTAGTGAGGATTTCAAACTGTGGTTGTAACTCCCAAGTCTTTTTACTTAACTCTATTATCTGTTCTCCTATTGAGAGTTTCTCAAAATAATTTCTCTACTTGATCTTCCCATAGATGCTCCTGGTTGTGTTTGGGGACTAAGAGTCGTTAGGTGACTGCTGTGAAACTTTTGTTGTTCTGGTGAAGGGGTGTTTTTTATTTTTCCCTTAATTCATGCAAAAAGTGGTAAGGAATAACTGAGGAAGTACTTACAGAATAATTTGGGAAGTTGTTTTGGCAGATACATTCTTTGCTTCTTTTGCTGAAAGTCCTTTTTGGGATGTGAAAGAAGGCTTATCAGTGAAATGGAAAATTTTTGGGCCTTGGCATGTGGAGACTCTGACCTTTATGATGACATTGATTGATGTTCTGGATGATACTCTCCAGAACACTCTGCCAAGCAACCTTGGACATTGTTCCCCAGAAGAAAAGGCCAGAAGAAAACTTGGGGGTGGAGTTGAAGCAGTGAGCTTGGTTAGCCAGGAGAAAGCCCTGAAGCTGCTGCTGTGCTCTGTGCTGGGTGCTCAAAGGTTTGGGCCCTCAGTGATGTCTCTATTACAAAAATTATTTGTTTTAGGCTCTCTTACTGACAGAATAACAAAATAATT